>JABFPB010001157.1:0-27436 GCA_022817645.1 Ceratoteleas bidentatus | reverse complement strand
GAATCCGAATCCTATATGGAAGAACCACTTTTCTTACATGTTTCTATAAGTTTTTATAAGTATTTTTCAACAGGGATATAATATTCAACAAATAATATTCTAGTGAGAGCAAATATATTTTGATAAATAACCCTACAAGAAATACAAAGGAATAAAAATCAATTTGATTATAAAATTCATAATTTTAAACAAGCATAATATATATTAAGCATACCCTTAATAATTTAAAGTTTGTCTTATACTTATTGAATGTCTTAATCGGTTTAAAATAATACATTTAAATAACCAACAAATATTGTATACGATTTATTGTATTTATATGCTTTGGAACTGTTTCTAGCAAAATTGAAAGAATCAAGTTTCTTAAAGTAACGGATTTCTTCATTTCAGTCGTTTTCGGGCAATACATTAAGCTTTTTATTGGTCAGAAATATCGATATCTAGGTTAATTTATTACAAATAGATCTGAAGGAGGATGTATTAGATTTTAAGGAGTCTAAACGTAATTCAAATTGAAAAATTCATATTGGTTACAAATTGCTGGAAAATGTTTTCGATTTGAATATAATTTGTATTTAATTAAGAAACTACTTTAATTACAAGAATATGTATTTACTTATTTACGTAAATATTTATTTAGTAGTAACTATTGACTTTTTTTAAATTTACATTGTTTAGAAAATCGTCGATTCAGACAACTATTTCATTCTCATTTATTTTCCATTAAAGATGATTTAGTTCGGATGAAACTTGAGTGAATTGTTTATTTGCAAAAACTTATAATAAAGACTAGGAATGCGTATTTCCATTAAAATGTCAAACAGATCTACAAACCTACGAATATTACAGTGTATCGGTGATATATAGTGTAGAGCAGATTAGCAATTTAAACATGTTTAGCAACTCTTATAAAAATAGTTTAAACATATTTAGCAAATATTATACAAATATTTAAACACAACTGGAACAACCTACTGAATTGTTCAATTTATTAATATGCAATCTATTAATAATGCAATTTGACCTAATATCTATTAATAATGCAATTTGACCTAATATCTATTAATAATGCAATTTGACCTAATTACTACATTTTTTGCGACAGCAGTTAATTAGAACAACCGGCAAAAACTCGTTTGTATTAACAAAACACATTGTACTAATTAATGTTTTTCCTATTCTAACTCTAAAAACACTAAAAACAGTTGCTTGAAAAAGTAGAAAGATGAGATTCAATTTAATTAAAAAAAAATTGTCAAAAGAATGTTTTTAATACAAACCTATTGAATGTTGCGCTAAAGACCAAAGGTTCAGTTGGATGCACAAACATTTTGATATCGATAGTAACGAGCAAATATTTTTACTAATTAATCGAAAAATTTGGCGATTGAAGCAATCGACTGATGTTCAACGGGAAGTTATATTATGTAGACATTTATAATTTGATAACCGCACATTTGAATGAACAAATTACGGGAAGAATTTGCGGACAATTTTATTTGGATTAAAAACAAAGAGCTTTCGGCTGCGCAAAAACGATTAGATCGTCGTTTTCACGAACATGAATCGATTCTTTACAAAAGAGTTCAGCGCTTTTAACTTATTTCCGCGCGAGCCGCAATTATATTATGCCGGCAAAGTATAAACATTTAAATGGCCTTTTTTAAACGGATTTAAAAAAGAATGAGAATATTTATGAGATTTCCATCGATTCGTGAAAAGACACTCTTCGAAATTACTTTTTGATTGGACATCTTTGGCGATGAAAACCAAATTCGCTTCATTTTCTAAAAAGAACGTATGATAATAACAAAAAAGCTTTTCAATGGAGCCAAATTTCATTTCCCCTTTTACTTTAAATTGCGAAAAACTTGTGATACTATATTTTACATTGACATAATATTGATTTCAAATAAAACAAGTTCTATAAAATGTTTTTTGCTTTAAATGTGAAAATGTGAAAGTAGAAGTTGCATTGAGCATTTTTACATGAGATACATCAAAATTTAGAATTGTGAACAAATTTCAAATTCGATTTATGAACGATTAAGGTAAATATTTATATTAAATAAAATAAATTTTTTGGAAACATTTTAAAGTATTATATTAAATGACTTAATTAATGTCTTGATTATTATAACAAATATTTTTATAATATTAAAAAAATGTTTTAATATTTTTATAATATTTCGGTTCGAATCCCCGCTGAGGCAATGAAGTTTTTTCAATTGATTGGTTAAACAGTTTATGATTACGTGTCACTGTGATTTTATGAAAAGAATTTTTTAAATGTTATATTTTTTATATTAAAATAATACTATAAATGTTGTAAAATATTTTTTTAATACTTTTAAAATATTTTATAATATTAAATAAAATGTTTCACTGATAATGCATACTTTTACTTCGAAACCAAAATCCATCAGTTTAAACTAATTAAGGTAGTTCCCCTATGAAGGGCCGTATATTTAGGGTGCCAAGTGAAAATATGATCATATTAATTTAATAATATTTTATTATTTCTTCAAAATATTAGTTTGATTTGATTGATTGTTTCTAGGTATAATAAATATGGATTTCCTATTAATTGAATACAAAAATGAAAAAAGACATTTTTTGTCAATTGTTGGTTCTTCGTGTAATTTTGAAATTTTAATGATTTATGTAAACATTGCTTATATTTTATATTAAATTATAATTTTCTGTTCTCACTGAAATCTGTGAAATCGTTAAAATTCAGTTCTTAGAATGTTATTTTTTAATTTGCCAAATTTCCAAGCAATTCGTCTGCGCAGAAATCGAGGTATTCGATGCTAACGTTTCATTAAAACACATGGATAGTACCACTATCCTATATACATCATTTTTCAGCAATTTTAGCGCATAATATCTCGGATTCTAAGCAGACGAAATGCTCGGGAAATTGGCAAATCAAATAGTAGCCTCGAAATAAACCAGATTGAAAGTTTCATCGAATTCTCATTATTTTAACTTGATAAGGGAACTACCTTAAGCAACGCCATTGAACCCGATTCAATTTTGGCTCGCCATTTGTATCGGTTTTCGGGTCAACTCTGAAATGCAAAACATTTTCAAATTAATTCGCCGCGCCGCGCTTGTCGCCTGCTTATCCGCAAATCGATCGCGACGTTATTTGCGAGCATATCGTCGAACGCGCGCCGATAGCATCGAGTCGGCCGAAACTTGGGGGCCGAAGTTGGCGGCGTCGCGCGCCCGGATGGGTGACCGTCCGCGTTTGTCGCGCGTATCGGCACCCGGCGATCGAACAAAGTGAATTAAACAAGCGCGCGCGACGTCAAAAGGTATCGACGAAAAATCCGCTCGCAATTCTTATCGCGAACGAGACGCCACGGGGAAAAAGTCAAACTACATTGTCCCCGTGCAAATCGACCGCGGGGTCTCGTCCCGTGACTTTTTCGTGCCACTTCCGCAACGTCGTATCGTCGCGGTACAAATGCTCGCTCGGAACACATAAATCGGCCGGTTTTTGCCCACATCATGACACGCCGCGCCACTTTAATCTGTTTTGTCCTGATTCACTTTTTGCGCGCAGCCAACCGGGAGAGGGGAGGCACGGGGGGAGGGGAGGGCGAGCAAAAAATTGAAGGAAATAGTTAACTTAGTGCTGCCGGACTCGTTGAATAAAAATGACGTGTTCTTGTAACACCTTTCACGAGAACGCGACGCGTGGCAGTTTCTGTGACACGAGATAATTAACATAGAGCGAAACGCGATGCGCGACAACTTTTTTCTGCTTTGAAGTTAAATTAACCCTATCAGGGAATAATATTTTCAAAATATTATGCAAATATTAAAAAATATTTTTGAAATGTTTTAAAACTATGTTTATGAGTTTTTATGGGTTTAGTTTTATAACAAAATATTTTATAATTTAAAAATATTTATATGCAATACATAAATAGCCTGGAAATATTAAAAAATTTTTTTAATTAAGTTTCAATACTATTTTTTAAATAAAATGTTATTTAATGATAATTAATTACAATTTAATTATAATATTAATCAAAAATATTATTTAATATTAAAAAATATTCTAGAAATATTTTAAAAATATTAAAAATCTTTTTTTCATTTATAATTTTTTTATTTAATTAATTTAATTTAATTTAGTCGAATTAAAAAAAAATACAAAGTAAAAAAATGTTTTAAAAATATTTCTAAAATATTGTTTAATATTAAATAATATTTTTACCATTAATCAAAAATATTTAATATTTAAAAAATATTCTAGGACTATTTTTAAAATATCCCTAAAATACTGTTTAACATTAAATAATATTTTTCACTATTAAGGAAGATTGCTGTTCAGGGAAGCAAATACTCGGTTTCCATATTTATTTTAATTGTTTTACCAAACCGTCGAACCTGACGTCAAATTCATAATTCACACCCCGACAGCTAGCGCGTTAATTACTTTAACCGCGACAAAGACACGCGATGAAAAATTAATCGGAAATCCGGCACTGAATAAAAAACGTCCCGCGCGGTAATAAAGGTCTGCTCTCCAGTTGCGAAATTTATTTAAACAATTTTTTTGCCGCGACGAAAGTTCCCGCGCCGGAAGTTTTCACATTCATTATGCACGATCTATAAACTGCTTCATTGAAATTTGCAAATGAGCGCCGAGAACACGCCGCCAAAAATTATATCACTCTGTGTAAACGTGGCGCGAACATTCGGCGAGCGATTTATAATTCTCCAATCAGTTGCCGAATGGTACGAGAAAAAGTGGAGATTCTTAATTGAACGTTATATTCAATGATTAATGTCTGTGATGTTCTATTGATTCAAATGAATTCGTTAATGGTCCGCCAGTTTGGTTAATAATTCTAAAATTCGCGAAAGTACTGTTGCGAATATAATAGGTGATTTAAAATTGCTGGCGTTTTCTTATTTTTAGATTTATTAGAAGAATAGAAAAATATTGCAAAAACGAAAAACAATAAACTAAATAAAATAATGAAAAAATAAAATTTGTTAATTAAATTAATTGTTTAAATAAATGTAATTATTTAAATTTAAATAAATTTAAATAATTTAAATTTAAATAAATTTAAATAATTTAATTAATTAATTAATTAAATAAAAATTAAAATTAAAAAACAAAAAAATTGGACAAACATTTCTTTCCAGCATTCGTTTCGAGAATCCTTATTCATAATGTTCAGATTTTCAACCTGTCCCTCAAAATCTAATCTGTACCACTGAAATTCATTATTCCTTTTTTTAGATCCTTTTTCATCCACCTCAATTTGTGCTAAACTTTTGCATTATGCTTAATACTATAATGCAAACACCAGTCTGCTTATTGAAATGTTCCAAGGACTCGATACCGTGACGCCGAGCAAAATGATTAGAACCGTTGCAGGATCCTGTTTTCACGTGTAGTACGCCGAACAATTTGCCGTCAGCGATTGTATTAGACGCCGAGAAGGATTTATAGTAATTATCGTGAAGGAAACATTCTCGCGTCTAATGTATTGTGCGCGAGCGACAAGTAGCGGCCGGCGTTGGCCGCGCAAGTGAAATAAGCTAACAATGGTCGGACGAGCATTACCCTTTCCAAGTAGAGTAAGCCGGGTCCGCTCGGCCGCACCTCGAAGACATTTTTGCTTCGGCGGAAGAAGCCGCTGAATTATGTCCGCCATTTTAATTCAGAATGTTTTATGCAACAGAAGGCTCACGCATCACGGCAAAACACGTTTGACCTTTGACCTTTGATGTAAAATTTTCGTGTTACGAGAACGATGGGCTGAAAAAATCTGTCTGCCTAAAGTCTTCAGTTTTTTTATTTTATTTTTTAAGGATGAGGAGATTGAATGTAAAAAATTATTTTCAAGAATCCATTTCCTTAAGAAATAAGGACTATTTCCAGAAATAAAAAGAATTAGAAGAGTCCAATAAAAAGAAATGCAAAAAATAAATATTCGTAGGCATTTCTTCTAATTGACTTTTTCTTATTATTTTTTGTTATAGCTAAATCTTGCTATTTTCTTTCAGATCAATATTTAGCTAATTTTATTATATTAGTTGTAAATTTGAGCTAAAATACTACTGTATTCTTTTTCATGGTTTCATTCCAATTAGTTAAAGATTTTTTGGACTTTCACTTGGAACATATGCAAATTTTTTCAATTTAATTGCATATTCTGTGCGGAAAACGGAATGAAGTAGTAATCTTGCCTCGCTACAAATTGCTGCTCGGAATAAAGTAACGCGCGGATAAAAAATGGAGGACAACATCGTACGAAGCATTAATGACGCACAGTTAATTTCGCGTCGCGAGACGAGCAATCGCGAACAATGGGAGATAATTGCCGCGATACAATTGTACCCGCGACCATCCTGGGAATAATTTGAAAAACGTCGCGCGAACGACAGTTTTGCTGATCCACTTGCGGAATCGTGACGTCAGAAACAAGTGACGTTTCTCATAAATCGACAAAAAATTGCTAGAAAGAGAGACGGAAAAATATGAGTTAACATTGTTTTCGCATTTTGAGAAGAAAACCAATTACAGTAGAGCCTCGATTAGTCGCAATTTCACGAACTTAAATCTGAAAAATGAAATGAAACTCGAATTCTGAACTTTTATTCCTACACTGAATTATGTTCTGTATTTAATAAAATTTTTTTTCATTCCAAGTTAATTTGTATCTTTCTTTTTTCACCAAACCCAAACATAACCTCTAAATCCAAATCGCGAGAAATCTTTTAATTCGTTCTCTGATCCAGCAATTTTCAATTCAATTTCCATAACCGTCGAACGTGAAACTAGCTTTTCCCTTGAAAATAGAAATAACGCTTTTCGAAACAGAACGATCTCCTGCGAAGCACGATGTCGTCCGATCTCGGCGAATTCCGTACTCGCGCAACAAAGTATTTGTATATGCAAAGGATGATCGAGCGAGTGACCTTCGCAGCGATTTTCAATTTCGCGGCACTGTCTCCCGCAGACAATTTTGCAACAACTGCAAAGTGTAACAACGCGTGGAGCGTTAAGCGTCAAGGAATTTCGCCGGGAAAAAAAGTTGCGGCATTCGTTCGTGCTTCTTACTCCGCGACCCAAATGCGGCCAACTTTTTGCGTGCCGCAAGTTGGAATAAAACGCGAAAGGTCACTGATTCGGTGTAGAACGCGCGGCAGACGGACCGGAAATTATCGAAGTGAATTTTCTATTCGATTGTATAAACTATTCAGAGGTTCGCGCCTAATATTGACGTAAAAATGACGATAGATGGCGCTGTTATCTGAGAAAGGTTTGGGTAAATCAAACAAGGTTTTGGTGTAAAAATATATTTTATTACATTTTTATATAATTTATATATTTTTATCACATAAATAATAAGAATGATTTGCGCAAAGTATTTATTGTATTTAATAAATATTTATTTAATTTACATAATCAGAAAACAATTTAAATAAAAGTGATATAAAATTATATATGGCAGACATGTGAATATATATATTTTATTTTTTATATCAAATTTCAAACAATGTTTGGTCGAATTCCATTTTGTAGTTTCGATATTTTATTGAATAGCAATTTTTTATCTCACTGCATATCCATGGAAAACAATCATCAAATATATACAAATGATTAACAGGTCCTTGTGTTTGATTTTCAATCCTGAATTAGTTCATAGTTTGTCATACCATTTCTATTTACCAAATGTAAATCCAGTCCGCCAAGTGTCCACTTCACGGGATAATATTATCTCTGTCAATTCCATTATCCAGATCCGGCCGGGAATCCGAAACGAATCGGGGAATCAAAAGTCGCCAGACGATATTTTCTATTACACGTTTTGTCGTGTTCAATGATACACATAACTTGTGCCATTTGTTGACGAGTTCATGACATTTTTGAAATTTTATTTATTGGATATTTAGATTTTTCCGAAATTCGAAACTATTTTCGTTGTATTTCGATAAAAAAAAGCTGTTCTCTTTTATTTCGATGAAAATGATTTGAAAAAGAATACCTTTTGAATATATATGAAAATAATTTGCGGACAAGAAAGTTGGGTGTTTATATTGATCGGTGCATTTGTTTTGTGTAGAAGAGTTGATTCTGAAGTGAGGTAGATTCTGTTCTTTGGATCAAAAAGTTACTTGGAAATATAGAGAGTCTGAAAATGTCTTAAAAAATCTGAAAAAACGCTGAAAAATTTTAAAAGGTATCAATTTTGACACTGTTTCAAAGAGTTTCAGACTTGTTTAAACTTTTACTTATTACTTTTAAGAGTCCCGTTGAATATCTGGAAAAACTCTGAAAGAATCGGAAGTTTGAAAAAATGAAATGTTCCTTGTAAAAATGAAATGTCTGAAACGTCTAGAAAAAGGTCTGAAAAAGTCCGGAAACCCCAATTTTAAGTTTTTTTGTAAGTATAATGATTTTGGTTGAGGGGTTATAGTTTCATACTTCTAAGGTATAAGTCGTGTGTTCAAATCCCAGCCTCGATGGTTTTTTTACAAGGATATCTGACTTTTTCAAACATTTTCAGACCTACTATTTCTACAAGGGGTTTAAATAAATAATTTCAAAACATTAAAAATAATAAAATATTTAAAAAACAATAAAATATAGCAAAAAATTAACTAAATCAGTGACGTTCGGAGCGAAATAATGGCGCACAATGCGCAAAACAAGAAAAAACTTCGTCCGATTTTTCATGGCAGAATTAATGCTGCTTAAAATTTCCCTTTTTCGACGACTATAAAACACTTTATAAAATATTTCATTCTATTTGACATGCTTGTTTTCATTGCGAGCCGGCGATCCTTTCATGAAAAACATCAAAGCTCGCTACCCTTACATCTTACTTCGAACTTTGCGACGGATTAAATTCCGGTTTATTACTCGTTATCGGGAAATCAAGTTTTTCGACTTAACTCTTATCTCGAACTGATTCTTAATACACCTATGATGCCGTGCAACAAATTTGCGAAATCGCAAACAAGTTTGCGTTCGGCGCACTGATTCCCCGGAAGTCGAAAACTGTATAAATAGTTTAACAAAATGCAAATGTCGGACAATTTACATTTTTTTCGCGACGTCGTACGTTACGTCATACTCTACTCGGTGTCTCGAACGTTTTTACGAAAATGTCGAAAAAATTAAAAGAAAAATAATCAGACTTGACTACATGCAAATGACACCGGAAAAAATCGTGAGAACTAACTGGTACGAAATTGTGTAGAATTTAATCAGCGCAGCGTAAATGCGTTATAACTTTCGCTGCAAAAAGTGCAGAATTCGAAATGTTCGGGCGAAAAATTTCGAGCCTCCGCGGAAAATCAATCAGTTTTTTTTCGCCCGTTTTTCCACTCGTAATTCGGCGTTTCTGGATTGAACGAAAAATATGTAGCGGAAGTCTAAATCATCGCGTCGTTATCTTCTTTTTCCCATTACAATCTAGAGAGAATGAACGTGACAGACATGGCATTTATAACCGACTCTTGCGGCGAAATTAAATGGTTGTTTTCGTGAAATATCCAGCAGTCGATCTTTTTTTCCGTAAATTTCGTCGACAGGCGCTACATTCGCAATGCAGATATTTGGCAGACAGAAAGAAAATTGCAATTACAACAAAATTTAGCGAATCAATTTGAAAGAGGCGATCGGAGATCGGCGAAAACTGATAAATTCTTTTGGAAACAGGAGTTTCCCTAGTAAAAAGAAAAGTATATTCCCAATACATTCTCGATATATTCCCAATATATGCCCTATATATATCTATTATATTCCCAATACCTTCCCAATATATGACAATAATTAGAAATATATTCCAAATATATTTCAAAAATTACAATAAATTCCTATTTTCACTAGGGCTATTAAAATTCTGAAAATAATTGTTTTTTATTTTATTTATTTTAATTCTTATTTTTATTTTATTATCATAATAGTAATTAATAATGTCGTAAACGACAATTTATAATAGTTTTGTTACTTAAACTTGAAAATCGTTGAATCCTTGAAAAATGTGATCTTGAGCAAAAAAGTCAAAATTATGTTCAGCATATCGCCATTGAAATTTTATTTGTAAAAATAACTAGCAATAAATGTTAATTGGAATTCGCAGTGTTTTGTGAAGCGTTTTATAAATGTTTATATGGATTCCTCCGTTAATTAATAAGTGGATAGAAAAACGCTGACAAACATGAGTAGTGCGTTATCGTGTTATTTCTTTGTTACCGTTTTCATTTTACCTGTTTATATTGAATGTTTGTTGTTATTTGTTTCTTTCTACGTGGATTCATTTTTTGCATTTCACTTGTTTGTTTCTTTTTTTCCTCCATGCCTTTCTGTTTCATTTCATTGAATTTCCACATATTTGTGTGTATTCTTCTCTTACTCTGGCATTTATTCACCGACTATTTTCCCCTTTCCCGTCAAACATCTATTTATGTTTTTAATACATTCTGGTCCGATTCCATATAATCAAATAGGACATCCAGCTTCACTAAGCAAAATATTTATTATATTATCTTGGAAATATTATCTACTTCTAGCTATAATTAGAAATACAGATTGACTGATAGAATATAAAGCAAACTCGCATTCGGCATTGTTAATATTATGACATTGAATATAAATAGTTCATTTCTGTTTATTACTCGTAATACTTTTTTACGTTACGATTTATTCCATTCTAATTGAATATAAAGTACCAAGTATTTTTTAATAAAAATAATTTCTGCCGATTTGCTTTATATCCGCCATTTTTCGTAGTTTTACGCAAATCCGCTAGGTTTTATTCTGGTAAATATCCCTGTAAAAATGTACGATTAAAATGAATTCAAAAGAATTGAAATGTTCAATTCTTTTGAATGCATCTGAATCGACAATCTGTAGTCCATTCACAGAATTTAATGTATTATTTTGTGAGACATTTTGCTATATTTCACTTTAAATTCACATATAACTCTAGCAAAGGATACACGAACTTATTGTTCTTTACACTAGAAAGTATATCCCCATTTAACTATACTTACAGCTAAATATGGTTTACAATTTCCCTCAGTGTAAATCAACCGAATTAGCTTAACCCATAAGCGCCCTCTCGCGGAAGTGTGGAAATTTACGCGCGCCTTCGTCACCGCTCATAACAATAACGGACACCAGTTCTCTTATCAGTGGCGGAAATTCCGGACAAATAGCCGGGCCCCGTGACGTCGTAACGGGATACGACGTGACGAAGCTGCACGCGCGAAGCGCCAGTAGTTATAACGTACGACGCGGGTGGCGCGCTAATCGGCGGCGGATAAATTGGCGGGCGATACCGGATATGGCCGGCGATATCGGCCAAGTTGCGCTGCCTCGTTTCGTCTGTCTTCCGTGTTCCGTCGTGTTTCGCAAGAGACGCATTGTCCGGCGCGCAAACTGACGGACGATGATTGGCGCCGCGGAAATAAAGCAGACGTATCGCCGGTTTTATCGCGCGCCGTCACTGCGATTGCGCCGTTATTATTCCCGAATGATCCCGAAGGGCGGGCATTCGTGGATATTCGATTGGGATTGTAAAAGCGAGGCAAAAGAGTAACGGTGGCCGATTTAAGCGTGTCGTCAATTTTGGATCTTTAAGGGCGACATCGGTCAGTCGGCGACCCGGGGATCGGATCAGTAACCTCTCGTTTGGGAGGAGAATGTCAATATTTTTATTCGCGGAAAAAATGTAGAGTGGTTGGAGATAAATGAAGTTAGCTGATATGGTTTAAGAGGGGGAAAGAGCCAATTTTAGTTTCTACATTAGTCTTTTATACCTTAAGGGAGCACGTTAGTTGTATCAACGTTGATTCAACGTTCCCGAAATCTTTTAATCAACGTTGGTTCAACGTTGCTGGATCAGTGATTCAACGTTGAGTCAACTTACGAATGTCCGAGTTGGAGATGGTTGAATCAAGGTTTTCAGAAAACGTTCAAACAACGTTGAATCAACGTCGATCCACGGTTGAATCGTTATCGTTTGAGAACAATGTTGAATTAAAGGGGGATTAAGGCATCGATCGAAAACTTTAATATTTCGCTATATACTATTAAAAAGCCAAAACGTTTCTTCAATTTTGAGTCAACGTGAAAATAGCACGAAAGATATTCATGTATTTTAAGCATGGTGCCTTATACTTTTATGGCTAGCAATTTTTCTCAGTGTACTATATACTGCAGATGTACGAACTATCAGCCTTGCTGCTGCCATATAATAATAAATAAATAAAAATAAAGAAATAAAACAACAAATTACAAAATATTTTATATGCGAGTGTAATTTGCAAACTACGGATTTCGAATTCCATAGTTTGCAAAGCAGTTAGCACTTTGTTAAAAATATGCGTATTTCATGAAATATTAAATATCTTACAATTGCACTTGCTTTAATTAATTAAATTAATTATTATAATTACGAATAATTTAATTAATTAAATTAATTTATTATACTTACTGTTCATTATATTCAATTATTACTTCATAAAAATTGGTTTTGTTTCTTTACAACAAAAACATTTTTTACAATTGTTAGTTTCTCATATAATTTTGGACACAATATTTATTTCAATATTAACATAATTTATATTCAACTTTCCAAATTTTGTGTGCAACGTTACACTTCGATAATTATTTCATCATTTATTAATAGTAACTTACCAAACTTAACTGTTCAGATCGAAACAATTTCTCGAAATATCGATAATTTAGAAACAATTTAACAGTTGCGATTATAATATTCCGCGTCCAATTTTATTTAATTATTAGTGAAAGATCTATTTACCGAAATATGTGAAAATTAACACATGCCGATCGTGCTGGGATCGGAACTACTTTGACTTCTTCATTAATGAAGACTGCCAAAATTACCAGGTCGCGCAAAATCTATTTCAAAGGGAGATTCGACCCAAAATGCCAAAATCGTTGTTTATCGACTGGTTTCCAAACTTCATGTTGTATTTAGTTTGTCGTTATCTATCTATATTTACATGATATTTCGGGTCAAATTTTGGGGGCAACGATAATTTACTTGTTTATTTGTTAACCAATAGTAGAAAAAGGGCAAACCCAAAAGCGCCCACGTTCCGGATGTTATTTCGGATCTGATTTCTATGATTATTGCCTCTACTTCACTTGAATTTATGGATAAGACACTTTGCAAAAAAATATCGAACTGCATGAAAAAAGTAACTCCGAAAAATTCTTATACCTGAAAAAATGTTCAATATTAAATGATGTTGATGGAATCGCTAATTCTAATGAAATCGAACTTAAATTTTAATTTTTTGCGAAAAGAATTTTCTTTCCATCAGTTTATTCATTCATTATTTTGCACAAAAGTAACCGTGAAAATCTGAAAATAGGAAACTATTTGGAAAACTATTTGGAAATGGTATACAAAATTTGTTTAATTTTTTTATAAAAAATTTAATTCTTTTAAGATTCAAAAATTGTTTCTATAGGTTTCTAGTAAGCTGAAATAAAAATTGAACCAAATGAAAACGAAACGTAAACTTTCATTTGAATTTGACATTGTTCTTTGAGTAACACGAAAATTCCCCTGCATTCTTATTGCTATGTAAAGTCATACCTTCCACGCGGATGGAATATTGTTAATTAATTTGATCAAACCCAACAAAATTCGAACACATCCGATACCACAAATTGCCTTCTCGCGCAACGCGATAGCATCGCCCCGAAATCGATGGAAATAATTTCGCGGCGAATTGTTTGCAAAGTTTCGGAATAAATTGTATGAGTGGCAACAGTTTTTAAATCGACAAATATGGAGCTCGAATTTCATTAGCGCGAAAGCTTCTTCCCTTCGTTCTCGCGTTTCCTCTGTATGCGTTCCTCAAAACGCTACAAGAGAACGACACTCGAACTTAACATTCTCGAAAATTTCATTTTCACGTGCGGAACGTTCGGATAGGCTCGCAATCGGTGAAAGCTTCTGCTACTGCGTAACGATATTTACGGCGATCATCTGTTTTTATGCTCGACGCGAAACCGGCGCCGATTTATTTAATCACGGTGAAAGCGCGGATAAGATTTTAATCCCTGTCGCAATTACTTTTCCCTCAAAATAAGAAACGCCCGATTTATTTAGGGACTATTTAATAGATTCGAAAAAAAATGGAAACTAAAAGATGGGTCGAAGGGTAAATGGTTCGATATTGGCTGGAGTTGGGAGTAAGAAGAAATTTTAATTTAAGGACGTTCAAACAAAAAGTGAAAATAAAAATTAAAATTTGAAAAAAATGTATGTAAAAATACTCGATGATTAATTTTATTTGCCAAAATTTCAACGATTTTTACCGTCTAGTTTTCGAGAAATTACAGTATTTCACTGGGAAATTACCGCAAATTTACCCTCATTTATTCCCAGTAAATTCTACTGTAAACGATTTATATATTTTTTTTAATAGAAAGAAGCAACTTTCCTCCATTTTTTACCCTAAAACCTCAGTTAGTAAAAAAATCCCGATATTCCCATCAAATTCCGCAATTTCGTCCGTAGTAACATGTTTTTGTGCCACAATATCCTAATGGCGCGGCAGTGCCGACGTACACTTGTCATAAATTGCCCATTCAAAGTCCCATTTGCGTGAGTTAAACAAACGCGCCGTTATGAGATACACCCTTTGATGCTAATAAATAAATAATCGGCATTCTCGAATTATTGATTTAGCCTCGCGGACGGCCATCGCTAATTGTAACCAAAATTTCGAAAACAATGTCGCCGACAAGGATCGATGCTCGAAAGCCGCGGTGATCTGATTTTAACCGGGGTAATTGAAACGAAAAGTCGGCGCAGCAATAAACAAACGACAATTGCCGTTCGATCAAACGAGGCGCGCAACAATTGCAAATTTAAAAAAACGCGCGTAATCGGTTTGCGTCTAAACGCATTTTTTGGTTAATTTCGCAATTAAAAACGCCGGCAATCCGGCAAACGAACGGAACGAAACCGAATTTAAAAGCACTCAGCGCAGCGCAAAAGAAACGACGAAAATGGCGTCAATTAAAAGTTTAAGTCGGCCATAATTTGGCGAAATAATTTAATCCGCGCGATCAAACGCCCGGCGGGGCCGAAAAATTGTAATTCCGCGTGTAAGAAAATGAATGAAATGCTAATGAGTGATAATGCATGTTACATTAATGAAGGTATACGGAGCAATTTGGTGCTTGGCTAGTCGTAATTTCCGGCACGCAGCTGAGCTGTTAGCCGAAGGTATAGTAACTTTCGAGTCCTGCGAGCTTCCAGCGGTTCTTCGGCGCAATGCCGATGCGAGAACACAATTGCATTAACACGAGCCGAACTCGACGCACGACTCAATAATTATGCGGCGCTGTCTCAGGCCCTGATTCTGCAATGTCATTTCGCGAGGATCGCGTGAAAGGGACTCTTAATTGATTGACCTTTTCGGCTGCGCAGGCGACTTTCGTTGTTTGGTGAGGTGGTCGGAGTTTCGGGGGATTCGGGTAGGGAAATGTTTTGATAATCACGAAAAAGAGACTGCAATGTAAAAATAGTGTAAAATTCTAGTATACTTGACACCAGTTGAAAGCATATATATCTGAATTTTTAAGGAGAACTTAAAAAATAGAGTTTGATTCTAATATAAAATTTTAAGAAAATCCGTCAATAAACTTAATGGAAAAAGAAGGAAAACCCTACTAAAACAATCTCCCCAGAACAACCCCACCAGAAGATATCAACAAAAGAAAATGTTGTAAAAGTATGCAGAATTTGGGTAGAAATTAATGCAAAAAAACCTTCTTTAGATAACCACATAAGAAAAGGTAATTACTCGAAAATTTGTGTTGTGATTAAACATCGTTAATTACAAGTATAACAGATAAATCTAAAAAAAGTCTACAAGTACAAAGCTATCAAATAAACAAAGATAAGCGGCGCGGGTTATTACTCTCCGAATTATCTTTGTTTTTCAGTATGTTTACATTATTAATCTCTTACTGGCTAAGAATTATATATATAGCCACATAATTCAATGAAGCTCATACTAGCTCCAGTAGCTCAATCAAATTCATCTAATCGAGAGACACAGTAGTGTCTCTGACAACACACAAAAATGTAAATGTTTTATTTACATTTATGTGACGAGTAAATATACATTTACTCATCTCACAGAATTTGGTTCTACTAAAGCAAGTTAAAATTGTTTCCTCCCTTCGAAGATTGTTCTTTAAGAACAGAAATTTCATTAGCTTCAAGTTCTTTTTTGAACTCTATGTCTGACGAGTCAATCTGAATTTTTTGAATTTATATCCACACCAGCCAGAAGGTAAAATCCATTTTTCTATTTTCGAACACTCGAAAGTGGGATCAGTTTCATCTTGAGATCTGATATATCGCATATCTCCGAATTTACTAGATGGCAACTGGAACCTCGGACCTCGACTTCTTCGTCATTGTTCTTTTACACACGACCTTCCTTTGGGCGAAGAATATGTCGAATTCTTCTTCAAACCTGGGATTGTCCGTTTTCACGTATCCCATCATCAAACAATATTCGTTGAAGTTGAGATAGAACCTTTCTAACTCGGTATCCACGGTTCAACATATTATATTCTGAGCGTCGAACTTCATCCGCATGACCTTGTCGCAGATCTTCATCCTCAGAGGCCACAACATCGTTTGAATCCGTTGCTGAAAAAAATTCGCAATGAAACACAATACCATTACAATTTCCCCAAGATTTGTCGTTGCTGCAATTGCAATTGTTACAGCAGCTCTATTTCAGCCTCGTCGTTGAGGTTGATAGCTCCCCTAATATGACCTTTTGCATATTCGTATGGAAACCGACAGTGAGGTCATACATGTCAATCGCCGCAGTTACTCGATAGAACACTTCTGGTATGCGTCGATGGAGAAGTGTGGATAACACAATCTCTTGGCGGCATTTTGTTTACTTTTGGTAAATGCATTATTTATTATATTCACATTTTATGTGATGTATTTCGTAATTTTGGAAGATGGTTTATAAATGGTATCATTTACTCTAGTGCACTTTTTTCAGGTATTTCTGGAAAATGGTTTTTGATTGGATGATTAGAGCATGTATTCAACTGTAATCCTAAAAGCAAATACACGACTTTGGAACCAGCGAGAATTATGTTTTTTTCGAACATGTTTTTCCATGTTTATACTTTCACTCATTTAGTTATTCGGAATTCTGGTCTGACCAGTGAATAATATGACATACACCTGTGAAGTAATATTTTCAACGCTTTGAGATGGAAAATGACACTTTTTAGAGTCTTATCATTTCTCTTAAGACCTTGTTTCGTTTTCAAAAAAGGAAAGAGATGATTAATTTTTTATTTTTATTTTTTTTAATTTAGACATATCATTTAAACCAAAACATTTTAATGCTTACAAAAACATTTAAAAAATACTCGGAGAAGATATTGCAATGAGTTAACCCATCCCTGGCCGCGCATTAAAATGTAAGAAAGGTGGTCGCGCGTTAGCGATGAGCCTCGCACTCTGATTGGCTGAAACCATGCTGCGCGAAGGGGCAAACCAATTAGAACCCCGCAGTTGCAACAGCCATAAACAAACCGAGTAACAAGTTTATAAACATCATTATTGGTGTATACGAAATGATGCTTTTATCTTTACGTACCTGCAGACAATCGTTTAATAGATAAAATCATGGACTTCAAGTCTAACTACATTTTAGATCTCAAGTTATTGACATTTCGATAAAAGTGCTTGTAAGGCATTGTGGTACCAAAAACTGAAAGTTTGAATACTGGAGTTCTAGTCGAAACCTAATTTTTGTTCGATTTAAATATTAGAAATAAAATAAAGAATGAAAATCATTTATGAGAACTTATAAACTGCAAAAGAAGAGATATAGCTTTCTTCTTAATAAAAAATGTAATAAAGATGCGAATGGAATTCTTCGTTGTTCGATGCAAATAAATCAGTATCATTGAATGAAACAGATGAAAAGTAATGAATGTCGATAAAGTAGGGATCAGTGCAGCTGCGACGAGAAAAATGAATTTTGTCTTAAATGGGATGCCGAGAAGGCACTTTTTGAATAGAAAAATGAATAGAAAAGACGATGAATTTACTATTGAATGTCGACAAAAATCGCACTTTTCGTTCAAATTCTTATGAATTTCGATTTCAAAAGTGCCTCTAATTATTTACACACTCCCCATACCATCCGCTTGCATATATGTGTCCCTTAACTGTAAACTCATACAATATACAAAGAGCAATAAAAACAACATACAAATATCTGTTTTTCACGTCACACTTTTTTCGCGAATGCCGTATTGATAATGTCGAAATGATGAAAAATTGATTGACAAATGGTCGCACACGTCCCCTCTTTTTCAGTTTAATCATTTTTGAAAAATAAATGATCAATGCATATTTTATGTGTTCCGCGAACAAAGTCGATGGAATAATTATCATCAAAAATTGCGTCGGAATAATAAATGGGCGAAAAATGTTTTTCGCTCGGCTCCGCGGCTGAACAAGTCGCATGTAGTATAACTTAAAATATCCGTGCGAAAAAGTTGCCCTCGATTCGGCACGAACGGACAATCACTTGAAACGGTTGCTGCAAATGAACTCCGCGGACCGAAATAACTGTTGGGCGAAATTTCAAATTTCAGACCTCATATCGAGCCCAGCAAATCAGCTCCCGCGAAAAGTCAAAGCCAATAACGTTAATATTAACGATAACAGCGTGGGTGGTGCGACCGAATTTGTTGTGATCGAATTGTTGCACAGGTAACCGGAAATAAGAGGGTTTCGAACGAAGAATTGCGCGGAGAACGCGAGTTAACAAAAAAATCTATTACGATTGTTGATTGCAATATTTAAGAGGATCGGCGACCGGAAAACAAATAAAAAAATTATAATTGAAAATAGTGAAAGATTTTTTGTGGAATTAGTAGATGGGAGCATTCAAAATGAATTTTCATTTTAGGTTATAAAAATGTTTCTAAATTAGTGAAATACATAACTTTTTACCTCTATACATATAATGTATTCATCAGCTTTGAATGATATTTTTTTAAATATTTAAAAAATATTTTTTAAGTAATTTCTAATTTTAAATACTATTTGTCACTGTTTTTTAAAATATTTAAACATATTATATAATATTTTTTTAATATTAGAAAATATTAAATAATATTTTTTAACTGTTTTATATATGTTATATGCCTGCGAAAAATAATATTATTTTACTATTTTAGAATTTTTTAATTTTAATATTTCTAAAATACTATTTAATATTAAAAAATATTTTAGAAATGTTTTAAAAATAATTTCTAATTTTAAATAATATTTCACACTGCTAGGATTCGGCTAAGTTTACTTTCCTCTTTAATTGGACCAAATTTTGACAGAACAATTTTCTCGGTCTGGTGATTAATTCGGCAGGCGTTTTCGCAAGATTCCCGATCGCTCTAAGATCGCGATAAATATATTCTTAGGAATTTATGAAGCAGTTTCGAGACCGGGCGGCCGAAGAATAATGAGTCCCGTTGACGACTTTGAGCGATGCTTAGCATCTATAACGCCGAGCAATCTCTTCGAGTGATTGAACAGCTCATCGGCGCTTTTAACGATGTTTTGATAAATCGGCGCATCGCCCGTGACAAGTGGCTTCGTCGTCGCGTTTGGGACCATTTGTCCTCGCAAAATGTCCCGATACATTGTCTATACCCCGGCGTAACCGCGAGCCGAAAAACGTTTCGCATTTTACTAAATTCGACTGTTTTTACGATTGTTTAAAAACAGTCTCTAATTCGGAATTGAAAGAGTGTGAAAAATTGTTCACCGAAAATTATTTTTTTTAGGGTATACTTAACCCAAAATCGGAATTTTAATAATTTGTATATTTGAACACAATAATTGATTTACAAAATATTTGTAATTTATTTCGGTAAATTTAATTTACCGAAAATGCACAGATTAATTATTTATTCTATTTTATTTAAAATTTAATTCATTTGAATTAAACATACCAATTTAATTAATAATTAATTAATATGAATAAAAAATGAATTATTATTAATTTAGCCGATTTCGCAAAAATTATGATAAATTAAAAAATTGTCCCTTAAACATTTGTGCTTAAAAAATTTGAAATTAAAAGTGTCTTTGAGCCAAAATTCGTGAAAAAAATCGGTTTTACGCAAAATCGCGATAACCGGCGTAGAATGGCGCACAGGAACAGTAAACAATTACACGAACTAATTTCCGAAAGCACCAACGATTTTGCGCGAAATTGCGTAAATAATTCGCGTTATAATGTGCGATGTTTTGTCGAAATTTCGTTAGAGAGGTAATTGTTGAAATAACCACGCGCACGGGGAGCATTTTTGGGCGAAAAAACGGGAAAGCGGAGACAAGCGCCGGACAAATAGTTGGCAGTCGAAGGGCTCGGCGAATAATAAATCGGGCCGGAATTACCCGCGCGGAAAAACTTGCTCCGGATAAAGTATGGCAATAGTCTGGCACGTGTTCGAGTATTGCGATCGATTTTCCGTGAAAAATCGCGCAGTCTGACAACAGTCCGGATTGGGTTTCGAGTTTAGTGCAATTTTGCTGGACTTGCATATTTGATGATATTGTTTCGCTGATTCTAATGACAATTTATGATATTAATATGGATTGTCGAATTAACTAATTAATTGGGAATAATTATCGTATTACGATTATATTTAGAAGCAAAATATTCATTTCGATGAATTTGTATTAGGTTTTGTAGATTTCTAAAGGTTTTAAGATTTGTATCAATATTAATTCACCTTAAAATTAAATAATAAATATTTAATTTTAATTTAAATAAAATTTAAACAAAATAAAATTAATAAATAATAAATTAATTAAATTAATTAAAAAACATCAATTTAATTGTCAAACTTGTATCTATTTGTAAAGATTTTAAAGATATGCTTTATCTAAATATTTTCGTTGATCCTACAATAATCCAAACTACTCAGCAATCCTATTTTCTCCGAAACACTCGCGCGAACTTTTTTTCCAGCTTTACTTTATTCTTCTGATTTTCATGCGAATTAATTTTTTCCGCACGAGTGACGCAAAATTCCGCGTATCATTATTAATAAGCATTCCGGCGCTGTATAATAAGTAAGCCGAGCGAGTATATTTATCCTCCTCTCATGGCATCGACGCAGTCCTTGAGCTCGGCGTTTCATTATGCCGGCGAAATTTAATTTCGAGAACGAGGAAACGGATAATTAATTTTCAATCCGGCGAAATGTTTATTTAATGAATCCGCAAATAGTCGAAGAAATCGAAACAAAACGCCCGCTGGGTCACGTTTGTTGCATCATTAAAGAAGATTGCAATTGAAATAAACATTTTTTTTTTTCGTTTTCATGATATACTTTCGAATTTTTTTCCAAAAAATTCCAGAGTAATTCAGCAAGTCAGTCAAATCGATCCTAAAAGATGGAAAAAAATGAAAATTAAAAAAACTAATTATTCTTAAATCATTCATCCGATTTAATATTTATAATAATTATTTAATATAATAATATTTATAATAATAATTTAATGATACGATGACATTAGTTATTTGAATAGAATAATTATTCAGTAATTTATTTAATTGGGATTAATTATTGTATGTTAAATTGCTTTATTAAAATAAAATAAAATTTTTCTATTTATATTTTTGATAATTTCGAACGTTAAAAACCATTTTATTATTCGAACAATTTTAAAACAACCTTAAAACGAAACATTTCCAGAACACGTTGATACATTACAACGAATATCTTTCTCACTCTTTTTACACTGTATACAAGATGAAAAAAAACTTCAATGTTTCTCGCCAAATGTTTCCGAATCGCACAAACGTGCCAAAAACATCGAAAATGCACACCGAACGCAAATCCCCATTGCAGTAGGAAAGGAAGAAAATAGCCCGCGGTTTTTCGCGGTGGAATTAAATTTGTGAAAGCGCGCTGTCACTCGTTGTTCATCTAACTTTGATCGGCGCAGTCCATTGGCTGCGACTCAAAAATATGCGCAAAACAAAAATATTCGCAAACAAAAAATGCAGCCGACAAAATTGTCCGGAAATATTGATGACCGAACAATTGCTTTCTGAAAGCGATCCTTAAAAATGCAGCATACGAAAAAACGCGACTTATGAAAATTTACTATGAATCTGGGGAATGTCCTATTTTCATACAGTTTATATATTTCATAATTTTTTAAAGTATTAAAGTGATATAATAAAAATATATATTAATAAAAAATAAATATTAGAATTTTTATTATTTAAAATAATAATAATAAAATTATATTATTGAATAATAAAAAATATTTTGTAATATTACATATTTTTCACTGATAGGGTGCGTTCCCTAAAAATTTATTTTTTTAATTTTTCACTAAAAAATAATCTTTATTAATTCGAAAAAATCTTATTGCAAAATTACTTAACAAACCTTTGCTATCCTTTAAAAAGATTTCGATGAAAAAGATATTTCTGAAAATGAAACAAAGCAAATTGGATAAGTAATTTCCATACGATTATTTTTACGCAAATGAAGCAGCATGTAAACTTCTGCCCTATCATGTTTAAATGTCACTTTCATTATGCATCGCGCTTGATTATTCATAAAGACTGCGCAAAAAAAATGCAAACTTCGACACGACTCGTTTGAAACGCGAATCGCCGGATTCCAATTCATTTGCGCGCTTCCATGATTTTGTTCCATATTTTTGCGCGCGCGTTTTTTACATTATCGGAATCCGATAATATTTTATCGCCGGATCGCCGTCTGCGGGAAACGGTATGTTAAAACGAAGGCAGAGAAAAATGAGCCGAAAACGAAAGCGAAAACATTTATGCGCTAACAATTTGCCGGGCGGAAAAAAGGCCGCGCGCAAAAGGAACAAACCGGACGTTTCGTATCGTCCTCGGCGCGATCCTCTTGTTGCCGGATTTCGCGTTTTTGCGCGCCTTTCGCCCGTTATTTTGTTCGCGCAACATTTTGAAATTAAATCCTGCAAATGAAGCATTCGTAAACAAATTTCCGGCTACATTTTTCCGCTATTCCAAACGAGCTAAAAGGACTCATTCCGGCTGGACAAATTGCATTACATTTTTATCCGATGCCAACTTTTGCGAGAAATTGTTTATTAATATGTAGACAAGTACGCATCCGTAATGGTACGTCACGCGCTGTGAAGCGTCATTTCAAATGTGACATTTGTATTGGTATTTACTTTTTTATCCTTTTTTCATCATTTTAGACTAATTCCCCCAGTGAAAATAAGAATATATTTGATTTTGAGAAAACATATTCCCAATATATATATTGAATATAGTGAAAATATATTGAAAATATATTGGGAATATATGGGAATTATATCGGGAATATATTGAAAATATATTGGGAATATATTGGGAATATATCGGGATTATATTGGGAATATATATGGAATATATTGGGATTATATCGGGAATATATTTCTCTTTTTTCTAGGGTCGTTTTGAAAACCTGTCAAAAACTCATCTGAAAACTATCTGAGATTATATTTGATCAGGTTTATAGATAGTTATTTCTAACAAAATTTAGATGAAAATACGATCATTATAAAGCGGATAATATGCATTTTTTATTTTAAGAGAGAAGTCCAAATTTCCTCGAAAAGTTATACAAAATTTTGAAAAAATATGCAAAAAATATGCATAAATATGAAAAAAATATAATCAGCTCTTTCACAAATGGTAACAAATTTAAGATGAAGATTTGAAATGAATTTTTTTAGTTGGAGTAGCAATTTCTAATAACATACAAAATTATGCAAATATATAAACATTTTCTATGTAATCCGCATTTTCTAATTATCATATACGATCAGTTAGTATCAGTTTATCAGCAGTGCTGCCATCTGTACATTTCAGTATGAATTAATCCTGGATTTGGTGTGGGTGGAAATTATGGTGTTCTACTGCATCGTCATTCGATAGTCAAACACAATTCCCAAGATATCGTCAGAGAATTTATAAAATATAAAACTATTTTTAGAATATAAAAAACATTCGTTTAATTGCCATTAAAGTTTTAGTAACATATAAATATGTAAATATGTACATTCCCATGCATTAAAAAAAATTCGTTTCTATTCTTAAAATATCGTATTTCGATATATCAGATTTCTATTCTATTTATCTACTTACACACGCAATGTAATGATCTTTGGCTTGATATTCCGTTTCACATCTTTCATATGTGAGATTTTTGGGGATTCAATTTTCAGGAAGAGTTTAGAATTATTACTTTACTCAACTCCACTCTTTCAAATTTGTAATTAGTTTTATTATAAATATTTTACATCGGCGTTAAACGTTTGCAAGACAGTCAAATTTACATACAAAAAAATAACACAAAGAAAACAAAGCAAAGCAGATTATTTCCCTCTTCGACTGCGCCATCTGCATCGAGCAAATCAACTACCAACGACAACGCTTGAATTACCCTCAGTCTGTTTTCCTTCTGTAAAAATGGCGGACGTGTGAGTATATTATTGTAAACAGAAATTAATAGAATATCAATAATTATATGACTAATTAATATAATTAGTGGCCCATACAATTGTTTTATGCACTCCTTTCACGTAATTCATCATAGTTCTATTACTGACAACTAACCTACACATGGTTTTGACATGCCACGTGCGTTTAAGCATTCTGTCATTAATTTCAAAGAAAAAATTAATCGATAATATAACCAGGTCTTATTAATTAAGAAAATGTTCCACTTTTTCATCTAAATGAACGATCATTCCTTTTTTTATCTGTTTATACAAACATTTGTTTACCCGAGTTAATTTTGAGGTTATGTTGATAGCACATAACCTAACATTGCATATACGTTTTGATAATGACATAAATAATATTGTTTTCGTTTCATTTTCATTTAATAAATCAAGTAATACTATGATGATAATAGCCATAGCTTAATATATGACATGTTTTTGTGTTTACCAGAGAAAAAACTTCATTGCCCAAAAAACTCCCTGCGGCGCCAGAAGCTGTCCTCAAAAGAAGAAAACGTCGTGTTCAACAACAGGCAGCAAAAGTTCAAACTTCTCTGAAGGTAAATTATTATTATTATATGATTTGCTTAATTTAGTTTTACAAACTTTACTCAGAATTACAAGAAAGTGACTTAACTGGTTTTTCAAATCCATCGATTTAGTCTTAAATATCTGAAAGTTGCTGAGACAAGAATATATTATTTATTATTTATATGTAATATTAATATTAACTGATTTATACATTTATGTTTATTAATCTGATAAGTCCATGGAAATTGTATGCAACTCATTCAGCAATTTCCTTCCATCTTATCAAAAAGCAACTGATTCTGTAAAAAGTTATTTGACAGCAATGCCAAATATTTTGACAAGGATTCAGACAAAACAGTGATTCTTTAGGTGAAACTTTTATTTAAAAATAGAATTCATTTTATTTGTATCTAACAATATACGATTTGTTTCATTTACAGCACAGGGCACAGCAATACAAAAAGAAAACAAAGAATTTCAAAAGAGCAGAACAGTATGTAAAGGAATACCATATGAAAAATCGTGACGTTATAAGACTGAAGCGACAAGCGATAAACAGAGGAAATTATTATCGCCCAGAAAAACATCAACTCGCTTTTGTCATAAAAATCAGAGCGTAAGTTAATTGCTGACCTGCAATTGCAATATATGTGCATTACTTACTTTTTATTTTTTAAAATCAAATTAATCAAATTTGTTTGATTTAAATTGGGTTTTTATTAAATGTGTTTAATTATATTTTAGCTTGAATAATCACTGAAAAATATTTGATTAAATCATTGGTTCTTTGAAACAGTCATTGTGATTTAAATTATCACAACTCTATAATAACTAATATAATATAACTCTGTAAGTTTTACAATAAAAAATAAAACCACAAATTAAAAAAAAAATAAAATCAAATTAATATACTTTTACAGAACCAGTACTGCAGCTGTAAATGTGCAAAAAATAATGGCATTGCTGCGGTTGAAACATGTCAACACTGGCATTTTTCTGAAGCTGAACAAAGCTACAACAAATATCTTACGTATTTGCGAGCCTTTCATTACATGGGGATACCCGAATTTGAAGTCAGTTCGAGAATTGATATTCAAACGAGGTTTTGCAAAAATTGATGGCAAACGTACTCCCATCACGAGTAACGCTATCATTGAACAAAAATTGGGTAAATATTTGTTTTACTGTATTTACTGTAGTCATGGAATATTATTAGCAGAAAACACCGATAATTAAATTCTTTTCTCATTTTGATTGTCATAGTTCCTGTTTCAAAATTGATAAATGTTTAAAATCTCATTTGATAAGTCCATTGAAACTGTGGTATTTATCCTTTTTCCTTCCATCTTATCAAAAAGTAATTGAATTTATTGAAGGGGTATTTAATTTGATCTAAAATATCCCTGTATAAAGTCATACATATAAGAATGAAATTTCATAAAAATGAACTTGCACTCATATTTTCCATACTTTTGAGTTAAATTTATTAATTTTCGAAAGAAATAGCAAAACGTTAATTAATTATTTATCAATTTGTCCATAAGTAAGTACTGTAAACATAGATGTTGAGGTACTGCTAATACAGTAAGTTTCAATTTATTTACTTCATTTTTTCTCTGAACAAATTAATCTTTGGACATAATACTTTAATATCGATGCAAATAATAAGATTATCATCATTTTTCTAAAAAAAACAGCAAAAAAGGGAGAAAATCAGGCTAGTTTCAAGTTAATTTAAGCGAATTAAATACTTCATACTTCAGAATATTAAAAAATACAATACAATTTTTGTATTTTTCTTGATTATTCATTTTTTGCTGGAATATCCCCTTAACTGAGTTCGCTATTTTCATAATAATTAAACAAAATTAACATTGGTCTTCAAGGCTGAAAATTTATATTAAAAAATTGTTTTTTAATGTTAATTATTTTAACTTAAATTAAGTTTTTAATGTTTATTTTTTAAGTTAAGTGAGTTAATAAATAATAATAATAAATAACAATTTCATTTTGATTTTAGGCTCCCATGGACTTATTTGTACTGAAGACTTGGTTCATGAAATTTTCACGGCTGGAGAAAAATTCAAAGAAGCAAGCAATTTCCTCTGGTCGTTTAAGGTATGTACATTTTCTTCCATTCATCAGTTTGACATATATTTTTATTTAAAAGTGCTAAATTTGATAAGTCCATGGAAAACGTCTGTTATTGCTCAAGCCTTTTCCTTCCATCTTATCAAAAAGAAACTGAATTGCTGAAAAGGTATTTGACTAAATAGTTAAATATGACA
>JABFPB010001156.1:0-27438 GCA_022817645.1 Ceratoteleas bidentatus | reverse complement strand
TTTATTTTTTTCAAAAGATTCTTCAATTTTAAATAAAACAAAATGTTAGAAATTACCTCATAAGACAACCTCCTTAAGTATACACAGAGGGAGAAATTGCATCAAACAGTGCTATATTTTATAGTAATTCGAGGACGAAGCTTCCAAAACAGTATAACCTACTATATTTTGTAGTAAACTGCGATAAATTCCTAGTAAAAACTGCTTTCACGCAAGGTCAAATAATGTTGTAAACAAATGACGCGCTGATTCAAACAAAAGAAAGATCGAATGCTTCGAATGTCAACAGTATCGGCGGTGAAGATGAAGTCCCCGGCTGTAAACCTCAAGATCGCGGGTTCGAGACTTTGTGTGCAAAATGTTTTTTTTTAAGAAATAGAATTTTCATTTACTATAAAGATATAGTAATTTGAACTGAAAATAATACGAGAAAATTATACGAGAAATACATGTACCAAATACTAAAAAAGGAAGCTTCGTTCTTGGAATGCTACATAATAATTTAGACAACTTTTCTCTCCGTGTAGAACCCCATCGATTTTTGCACCGGCCGGGCCTCGAATCCACTCAGCATCAATCTCCCTCGCCGACTCCCCTATTTTAATTACACTCCCCACTCTCCGAAAAGAACGTTTTCGCGGAGCGTTTGAGCATTCCCGCGGCAAACTTCCGCATTGCCGGGACATATTGGCGGGCGAATTTCCGGCGGCAAGTTCGCGGCCCCGAAAGCCGAAAAGTGCGTCGCAGCGGTCGCTCGCCGCAACCGGGTCAATCGCGCGCTTCTTTGAGCGCTCCGCCTCGGTGGGCGCACACACTCACATGGACACGTCGTGCACGTGTTCCACTTTGCGGCGCGGCGTTTCGTCTCGGGTGCCGCAGCGCGTCAGTTTGAGTTAGTCGATATCGCTAATACGACGGCTGGCCAAACAAATGTGAAGGATAGCGGGCGCGGGGCGAGGCGCCCGGTAAACCACATCCGGCGAATCATTGCGGACGCTACTTTTCTGCGTCTCCCGGCTGCGGGCGCGGTGCCAAGGAACTCGTTTGTAGTGGTATACTCTCGCCGGCGCATTGCGACCTCGCTCCGCGGAGCCAAAGGTTCCCGAACCTTGTCCCTGAACCGCCACGGCGCTTTTCCGAAACAGAACTACCGCGCAGACCTACCCCCTTCCCCCCACCTCAGCCGCCGAACTCCCGGGGCGCGACGCCGACGCCTACGACGACGCCATCGTTACACATCGAGCCGTCCGGAGGGCTGAAAACTTGAGCGGGATGTAAGTATCGACCGTGGGAGTGCGTAAGTACATGTGTGAGGGCAGCGGACTCTTAACCTTTGGAGGACGAGGGGTTTTTGTCGACTTTTTTATTACATGATAGAACTTTTAGTATTCATCAATGGGATGATTGAGGAAAAATCTCACCCCTCTTTGAGTCAGAATTCTGGCTTCTCGTCCACAAGAGAACTGTGAATTTGTATCTATCAATCTCTAAATTATTTTCAATCGAAATCTTGTACTATAAGTTTTTTGGAGTCGCTGAATCTAATTGTTGTACTGGGAAACTATTTTGACAGCTGGCAGGTGCCATTATCGGCCGTCAACTTTTGAAAAATTGAGTTTTTTTAATAAAATCAAGCTTTTATGTAGGTTTTTGGCGTCGCTGAGTATCATAAAAAAATCTCAAATATTCAAGTGTTGACAGTGATAATTACAGCGGTTAACTGTCAAAACGCACTTTTAATATGGAATTTGTACTCAGCGACCCCAAAAACCATTATACTTTGATTTCATAAAAAACTCAAATTGTTTAATATTGACAGCAATAAGGACAGCTGTCATTTGTCAAAATCATTGAAAATTATTGAGAACTATGTGAAGTTCATTATCATTTTTTGTTTAAAGCCACTATACTGGCTTCCCGTCCTCTAAAGGTTAAGAAGTGTTAAGTTGTTATCGTTTTCTTGGGATTTTCCAATGACGTTGTTGAAATAAATCTGTGAGAGTTTTTGAAATATTATAAACATAAGCTGAAGGTGTCTGAAAAGCCAAAAATTAATCTGGGAATGCTTTGAAAGTTCGAATTTAAGAGTTCTACTCAGTCTTGAAGTGTGACAACTTTGACTAAGTGGTTTTACTTTGTAACTTCTACGTTATAAGTCATGAGTTCGAGTCTCATCTGTAGACAATTTTTTTAGAAGGCCATTAAGCTTTTTCAGTCTTTTTTAAACACTTTCTGATATTTTCAGACTTTGCAGAGGATTTCAGACTAAAAGACTAAAGTAGACTGATAATCTCTGACATTCAGTTCACACAAGATGGTAATTGGCAAACATTAAAAGACACAGAGAATTGCAAATTAATTTTCAAAGTTTATAACTATTAGAGTGATTTCCATAGAATGATAATGTGAATTTGTAATTTAGTTTGACCTAAAATTTGATATTTCAGCTCACGTGGAATTTGTTCGCAAAACACAAAGGGTTTCAGCCGGACAGATTGAATTATATATATATTAAATATCAATTTCCGCATGGATTAATCAATCTCCTTATAATTTTTATACTTAATTATATTGTTTTTCTAACAACTTATTGGAATTCTAATGCAGCTTTGTTCTAGAGATATTCCAGTAGTTGGATTTCGCTGATATCAAGAAGTTTCCAATTCTGGTCGAATTTATATAAAGACTTTCAAGAGTAGACTGTCAATCTGTTGCGTATTTTTTGCAAATTAATTTCCGACGGCAGCCGTTTGTGGCAGATTTAAGACGGGACGGTAAAAAGGTTGTACATCGGAGCCTGGGAGTAAGGTAGATAGTACCGAAATGAATGTTTCATTATTTGGACGGGGCAGTGGCGAAGACACATCGTGACAGTTGGGCAATGCAATTCGGCGGCTTTTTACGGTTGATAATTGAAGGAGATAATTGTGAGTTAGTGTATCCGCGAAACGTCACGGCTAATGAAAATAGTTTTTACGACGGGGCGGAGCGCTTTACGTTGCACATTTAATGCCGGGAAATTGATTAGGTAAATGTATCGCTCAGGGTGTTAATGCGTGATGGGTTGACGCTGGATTAGAGAAAACGCTGATGACGCGCTGCCTGATCGATGCGAAATTTTGTTTGTGTTTCGCGGATCGAATAATTAGACTTTTTTGCGATTAAATTCTAGAGCGATAGACACATTCAACCACTTCATCAACAGGATTATGTAAACTTCGGCTAAGCCAACTAAATAACTAATTTAAATTATTCGATAGATATATTGGGCCATAAAATCGTTTACATTCATTTACTCGAATCATTTGGTTGAGCTGCTTAATTGTGATTAATTAAACTGCAAGTAAAGTCGATTAAAAACTTGGGGTTTATAACAATAACAGCGCAAACTTTGAAAATGTATCACTTAGAGTACTTGGAGAATTTGAAAAACAGTCGTCGACCGTGCTCCAATTTCTGTAGAACTCCGTGCTTTGATCTCATAGAAAAGGCAAATTTCATGAAATGTCGAGCTTGCCGTTTTCCTTTGTAAAATATAAGCTAAATCGTTTATACGAATTGTGGAACAGAATTCCTTATTTCAGAAAAATTACAGTCGCGACTACTGAGAAATATTTTACTGCTGTATTAAGCAATTATATTTCAGCCGAAAAAAACGAGCAACTTCAATAAGCTATTAAACATTCTCGTTAGTTGGTTAGTTTAATCAGTACAACTTCTCCGCAAATGATTCCATCCGCAAATCGCGAGGTTTTTTTTTTTTAAATTGTTTTCGTAATTATTCATTGATTCGATGAAACGATCGCCAAGAAATTATGAATATTAGGATGCATGAGAAATTTGATACATCAGAAATATTACGTAGACACTTGCACGAAATGTCGTCGTAAAAGTGTCATAAAAATGAGCCAGGAGTATCGCCGAAATGATCCAAAAGTGCCTCCGAAGTATCTTATGAATTTTTATTCCCAAGAAGCATGTTCATTTCGTCGTGAAGAATCTGGCAATACCAATATAAATGCGAAGTTCGCCCAGCGTCGTAGGCACGGCACTCAAATAATAATTGGTCGAGGATCATTACGAATTTTGATTCGCACATTTGGACGCGTAAACCTGACGGTTGTAGAGCGACAGTACAACTGTTGGGAGTGCCCCAAAAGGCAAATCAATGAGATTGAATCTTACTACCTTGGGGAAAGTAACCTCTTAGGAGCCCCATTTCGTTTGCGGTTAAGTAAACGACTGGTTCGTCTACTGTTTTAACCTCTCCCGACAGTTCGTTCTAACGATAATCGTTCAGAAATTATTCTACTGCTCCGTAAATACCGGTGCGATGTTTGTGCAGTGGCCAATAATCGAATATAGCTCCTTTATGAGACGACAAATGTTTCCGAGGAGACATTTCGCGTTTCTAATAAATCAGCTGCCTTTGTTGGTAATTATTTGAACGTCGCGACATTCTTTTCAGTGAGAAAAGATCTCGTCGACTTTTATATTTTCTTCTTTCAACTTCTTTTAACAAATTAAACGTTTCGCTGATTAGATCTGAAATACTGTAATATGAAAAGTAGGTGTTTATTCAAGCCTTTTATAACTTACGAAGTTAGTGGATGGGGTAATTTATATTGTTGCTCATAAATTGAAATTAATTGGAAATAATGTTGCTGAGAAGTTGTTTAATTACGTGCAAAGTAATACGTGCAAAGTAATTAAGGACAGCATGTGAGAGTGGTTAATTTTTTAAAACAGTTGCGTGTGATAAAATGGATTTTTAAACAAGTTTTTATATTAAACTATATTACTTGATACATCATTTGAAACAATAATGTAACTTGTTTATAACCAATACAGATTTTAAGTGCCAAATTGAAAACCAGTTAAATTGTTCATCGTTTGCAATATTTTTAATTTAATGCAAGTACTGGAAGTTCATTTCAGGCACGTGAATTATTAAATTTACTGTACAAAATACTGAAACCGTATCTTATCAATGTATTCAACATACATTACTTTTACGGTATTTGTACCTTAATTCGAATTTTGCGGTGCATGTACCGTAATTGGACTTCCGAAATTTTTAACAGTGTACTTTAAAAATAACGTGCATAAAAGTCTGTTTCTATGAACATTTTAGTTGAAATATGCGGACTTCTCTCTATTTTTATTAAATTTAGTGTAGGAAATTGAAACCAAAACGAAATGTGATATATTCTCCACAAAATATTCGCCCGTTTTGAGAGAATGAAGTAACACCAAATTTCAGCAACGCAAACTTTTCGCGTAAAATAAATATAATTAATTATCAATGTTGGATTTTCAGAACATTTAACATTTAATTTAAAAAATTTCACGTTATGAAATTCCTAACGTAACATCCTCACAAATATAAATGGCTAATTTACATTAAAATAGAATACAGCGGTACATATTTTAACCCGCAAAAAGCGATATCGTTGTATCGACCCAAAATTAGCCTATAAATATGTTTCGACAAGGAAAAATCGGATTCAAATATTCCCAACGAAAATCAATACTTCCTGCTTCACAGAAAAACGCCGAGATATCTTTAATTACTTGATCCTGGCTAAATTAATGCCACTTGATAAAAACAGCTAATAAAATTACCGCGGCAAGTGTCGAACGCCGATCAATACATTAACAGCAATGATCGTCAGCCGGTGTACTCTTAATAACGCAACCTCGTCTTCGGGAAGAAGACATATTTTCCTTTTCCTGTTGAGCACCAAGCAAACAGACACAGCTGTCGAAGTACATCAGCACTTTCTTCCAATTTTTTCTTTCACCGATACTGGATCTTTTCCCCGCCACGAATTGACCAACTTAAACAATTCCTCAATAAACAACATACAACAAACCCAAAAATCTCACCAGTCAGTCGAACTAAATGTCCTGAAGGTTTTCCGCCCAAATCGATCATCTTTCTCCCGAATTTGGCAAATGTCTTTGGGTAGGTTTGCCCAGCGTTTATTTAATCCGAATTTGCGACGTCCCACAGCAATGTTTGCGTCCAATAATTCTGTTGTTCCGGCATTCCGCTGGGACAACGTGTCAAATTTTTTGTCCGCGCGACTCCTGCGACGCCGAATACGTTATTTGATCTACTAATTCTCACGGACGAAAGCGCAAAAAAATTGTAAAACATTGCCCAGTAATACGTTTCCGGCGATCATTTTCCGTCGGCGAAACTGGGTTAACAACGCGCGAAAAGTTGAGTTAAATGTTTTTCATTGGGATAATACAGCTTCGCGGGAATGCGGATAACGTTCTGTTGTGATTAAACGCGAAAAACCGCGGCGGGGAAAACGGGGCAGTTGCGTTCGATTTTCGCGCGCGAGATGGGGCGTCGGAATATATGGTTGCAGAACACTCGTATTCAAGCGACACGATCTGCAACAGTCGTATATTATTACATTGTGCTCCGGCTCCCGCGGGACGAGTAAGATGTTGCCGGATTTGATTTCCGACACTGTTCAATGGAATATTCTCTGCGGGGAAGAATGGCCCGATCGTAATAACAACGCTGTTTACAAGCCATCATAATTATCGTAATGGCTTCGCCGCGTTTCGTGCAAAAGTTGACGACGATTTCAGCGTAATTAAAATGCGTCTGCGCTTTGATGACGAGGCATCGCGATTATTCGCAATTGTCGAAAAATGTCACGAAAGATTGTGAGCGCACTTTTTGCCATCGGAAACTTAATTGCAGCGACGCTTTGCGAAACGAACGCGACGAGTTAGACGTCCGAAAAGCGATTCGACGAGGATCGGCGAATTCATAAACAATTCGGCGGAAAGGGGCCGCGAACGAGCAGGCGAAAAATCGCTGGCATACATTTTTCTTTAGATAAACATTGACAAGCGGAATGGTAACCTAAAGTGCTCTGGAAAGTGAGGAACAGCGTTTCTGATATATTCGATATCGAAACGATAAGTAGTAGTCTATGCGAGTAGTTACTTTGCGACGCGAATGCATAAATGTATGATTCCCTTCCACTGAAGAAAATTGCCGTCTCTCGCTAAACATCATTTTCATTGGCTTATCAATGGTAAATATATTTATTCAAGGTAGTTTGTCAGTTGCGAGCAAAAGTACGTACCTTTCACTCGCAGTTATTTATGAAAGTCGTATTTTATGCAACGTAACGCCGATCATTCAACGGACTTTCGGTAAACATTCGGTGAAAAGTGATAACATGTTTATCAATTTATTTCGCAGTTTGATTAATGCTTTTCGGCGGTGCCAATAAAGCATTTCAACGAACGCCGCGGAAAGGCTCATTCCGCGGCTTGATTAGTTTGACGTCGTCAAAGATATCAACAACTTCATCATCTACTTGCTTATAATTAACAACTAATCGCGTCTGCGTCGATTCACGTTCATTAGCATGAACTATCGCCTCGATTGGCCTGGAAGATTGCAAAAATTCTAATTAAAATACCGCTTTTTGATATTGTCCGTCTCTATACGAATTGACATAAAACGGAACGCGAGCTGCAACTTCACATTTTTCGCTGAATATCACGGAGAAGCGTGTTCGCGGCACCGTCTGTGGGTTTTCTTTCGTCTTGTCAAAATTAATTAACGCTTCAAGAAAATGGGAGGAAAATGTGTACCAACGATAAAATGGTTATTCGAGGTAATTCGAATACACGACTGAATTATCGTCCCGGGTACATATTACGGGTCTCATTAAGACAAGTCAGACATGTTTCGGTGTTAATCCGAGGCACAGCATCTAATCGGATGTCGGATCGATCATTTTATTACAGGTCGGCACTGAGCTGCGAGGCATTCTTTGATAAACCGCGCTTTCATGCTCCGGCTACAATACTAACGAACGTTTGTATATTATAATGTTACACTAATGGCAATCGCCATGTTTTAACCGCGTGGAGCCCGGTGATAATTAGTCTCATCTTTTCCACCACGAGTTTTCTCATCTCACGGGAGCCCGAGCTCACGAGCAAATGTCCTAATTTTGCTGCTTACGTTTCTGCCGCATGGCCAGGAATCCGCTGAGCCGCGCATACTCATTACGAAGATTGCAACGATCCCTCCCGCGAAAATCTATACCGTATTTTCATAATCTCTATCAATTTTCTCGCATGATGAATAGGTTACGGTAATTCGGCCGAGCTAATAAGGGGCGTTGCTCGCATCCGGGGTTCGCGCAATCGTCTTTTGACTTTAGGCCATACGTAACTCCGCGCGATTTGTCGTTTCGCTTATTACGTGGATTTATGATTTTCGAGACTAAGGAGTGGAGTTTTGGTATCGATTTCACTGTAGGAATTTACGACTTGATAAACTATGCAAGAAGTTAGAGAATTTAACGGAAGGAGAGTGACAAATGAATCGTTTTATAATTTCAGATTTTGTCTAGATGGTGGGTTTTTGAAAAATATTTTTTGTTGGGGTGTGTAAATGAATGATGCATTTTAAATCAATTAGAAAAATGAGAGGGGAAAGTATGTTTGCGTAGGAGAAGATGAGGCTGGAATTACGAGTTAAAAGGTTAAGATATTATGAAAGAGGATAACGAGTTAACGAGAGGTAATAAATATAAGGGAAAGTTATCAAAGCTTCGTACGGGTATTGGAGGGAAAAGGTACGTAAATAGAAAACTAGGAGTAGTCACAACAGTATTTTATCGAACAAAACAGTAAAGTGAGTAGAGGCGAGCAAACAAAGTCAGTGGAATCAGTTAGTTAAAGTCGGCCAAAACAAGAAAAGTGAAGAGCAGTCTGAGTCTGGTGAAAACTGAAACCAACTGAAACTGGTGTTATTAACTTCAGGTGATATTGCAATTTCACGTAACTAACCGCCTGTATATATAGATTTGCGTATATATTTTCTCGACATTTAATTGAATTAATGCACAACCGAAAGGGCAGGTTGAATACACCACGGAAGTCTGAAATAATATTAAGGTAAAATGAGATTAAATGTAACTGATGAACTGCTATTTTTAAATTCTAGTGAAGACTTATTCTACATGTTGGAATGTTTTTAAATAATTGTATTACATTAAAATAACATTATGATAGCTCATATTCAAATTATTCTTGAATATATTATTTAATCTCGTATAAAAACATGCAAAACACGTCTACACGGAGTGAAATAGTTTTGTCAGGTTAATGCGATTTGTTTTGTTGGTGAACTCATGTTACATTAAGGCGACATTTGTGTTCTCGTAACAAACGGACACAACATAAGTCTTCTTTATACCAACAAAATTACTTTGCAGCTGTACAAAACTGACGTTTAATAACACACAGCTTGTTGAATCAACACAAGTGTTATGTTACGATTATTTGTGGGTTTTGTTACATTTCAGACATAGTTTTTACATAACAAGTTTAATCCGATACTTGTGTTTTAATGATAAAAAATCGTCCTGGCATAACACAACTTTTCTCTTCATGTAAAAACTGGATTAGATGTGGTTTTGATCGCTTCCTGATCTTATACTGATCAAAATCTGTTTAAAACGGTCACGTTTAGACATTTTTGTTTAACTCGCGATCATATCGATGCTTTCTATTTAATATTTTTTAAATAGAAAGCATTTTAAGTAAATTTTAACTTTTAGTTAAAATTTAGATTAAATTCATGCCAGTAATTATATTTCATGACAAGAAATAACAAGATATTAATTAATAAAATTAACCAACCAGGAGTTTGACAAGCTAATTATCCGAGTTGTTTTTTCATATAATTATACGTTTGTATCGATTCCATTGAATATCATCGTAGAAAGTGGAGCAAAACACAAAGCCACATTTTTTGTCTACCAATTAAACAGTGAAATTGTTAGTATAAAAATATACCATTACTGCTTACAATATTTAACAGCTGGTTAGGTTGAGCTCGCTTGCCATTGTATTATTAACGTGTATTCTCGGTTTGTTTTACGATTCTTTTCCGTCATATTTCCAGTTTCTTTTATTACACCATGTCATAGGAAGAAAGATAAAATAGTTCATGTTTACAACGACATTTTTCTCTTGATATCTAAGCAGCTTAACCATTTCATTTTATCGCGCGTATTATCATCATTAAAGGATTTTGAAGATTTTTATTACCGCTATATTAGAGACATTGGAGATATAACACAAAACGTTCACACTAAATCATAAGTCACAGATGGCAAGTTTGCGATAACGTTCTCCGGATTACAAGATTATTATTAAATTACACACATTAACGGCGTAGTATTTATTCAAGAATCACAATTGCTGCAAAATATCTTTCGAACGTCATATTGAATTGAACGCCAAATTCCAAATAATTTTTTCGTATCTGGCTCAAATTTATTTTTTACGCTGATTTTTAAATTATTTGCAAACATTCCCCATCGGCATTAAAAAAATGTAAACCTGTTTAACTGAACAATAACCAATACCCCCTAAATTCGTTGCGTCAGTTGTAAATAAATCGGGCGCCGGCATTAAATTGGCCTCAAATCAGCGAAACCTTCCGTTCAGCCATTACGTTCGTCGCAGTTTGACGCGTTTCTCTTAACGACGATAAATCGCCCTTTTTTGCTCGTGACATTCTATTTGCATGTTATTTTGTAGTGCTCGTGGAGCGCGGCGCGCAAAACAAGTCGTTTTCAATCGACGCGAAATTTCCATTCGTATAATCCGTACGTGTCAAAACCCACGAAATTAACCGACATTGAACACGCCGGCCATTGTCGGGCGCGTGTTTTTTCGCACGTTCGGCGGCCCGAAAGAGCGCTTTCGGCGCGCAAATATACATCACGCCGAACGCCGCTAAACCATTGTCAAAGTTCTAACGCAGCCCAGTTAATACCCCGGCAATTTTATTCTTGCAGGCAATCGCATTACATGCTTTTTCGAGGAATTATGCAAAGTTAAACAATCCCGAAATTCTTAGCGCTCTGAATGTCGCGACCTGCCACGCAAATAAGACGTTCCGAAAGAAGCGACACGGTCAGTCATCTCGCTTCGACATACATCATCTGAGTCGCGATATCGACCCTTCCGGGACAATACATTTTCATTTGTCAGTCGGGTAATCCGGTAATTCACTTTCGTCAAATACATTCGTCATCAAATAATAAAAACCAATCGTCGTATTATCAACGTGTCAGGAGCTCAGCGCCGTGATAGATCGGTGCCAGGAATTCACCGAGACTTGGCCCGCGCAATAATTGAGTCAATATCGAGCTTGTAAAACTTGAAAGTAACCCGGCTTCGGCATACTTCGCGAACCCCGTTATCCTGCAACAATTGTCCTGCGTGCGCAAATTTATCAGCGCGCCCCGATTTACGCGTGGAATTCCCCGGGGGACGATCATTAAGGGTAGTCTACCGGAGTCATAAAATCCGCGATTACATTTGCACCGGTCATGCTTTTATTCTTAATAGTATAACATTCTCCCACATTCAGAAAATGTGTTACAATTATTTTTTATTAAATATTCGATATTATGTCCATAATAATTAGAAAAACCCTAACTCCGTGGCAGCAGACTTATTTTCGTCGAATTTCGTTGAATATTCCGGAAATTCTTAACACATTTAATTTATTTGTATACAATTTTTTCCAAATAAAGTAAATCAGCACCGAGACTTGAACTTCCGACTCCGCAGACAGCATTCAAACGCGTTACCTCTGGGCCAGAGTGACAGTGTTGTATTCAGATATTGATTAATGTAAAAAAAAGGCTATTCACAATCTATAAATTGTCAATTATCAATTTTTAACGGTATATCTTTTGCTCTGTCAGTTTACACTTTTACATTCAACCACCACCGTTATATTGATCTGTATCACTTCTTTAAAGTTTAGGACTATTGGGACTCAATATGGCGTGAATATTTCACACCTTTCACCCCTCTTGATTCTTTACTGTATAAATGCAGAGCGTAAAATTGACCGATTTTTGCCCGGCAGTTTCGCGTGCCGTTCTTACGTGAAATTCTCGATTTCCCGGCGGCTCGTCCGACTCGCCGCGTTATTTATTTATCCCTGCATCCGACTTCTTTTCAATGCCTCGCGAAAAGTAACTGCGCGCCTTTTTTGGGCGCATTCGCTCGACGACAATAAGTCGATCAGCCGGTTCTTGCAATATTTTTGGCCGCGTCAATGCAACGCAACGATAACGGTTGATAGAGCTTAACAACGGCGTTTCGCAAAAACACGCGGCTGTCGCGCGCCCGCTTTGTTTCAGCAAGTGTCAATGCGCCTGCGTTTTTGCGCGCTGATGCTTATTCCGCTGCACGAAATAATGCTGTTATTTTCTTTGTGTTGCAGGTAAGCCGACATCAACGCAGCCAGCGGGTCTGCCGGCACGTATGCAGGCGCATCCCCGAAACGAACGTACGTATGCATGCAAAGAACGTGTCGCGGCGCGTTCCGCCGCACCCGCGCGTGATATTGTATAATACATAATCCCGATGCGCCTGGGGGAGGGCGCGCGAAAATAAAAAGTGATAAAGAAAGTAAAAGGGGTCGGTCCGATGCACGCCTCTTGACGCGCTCGTTCAGACGTCTGAATTCAAAACTGCGGTCGTAAAGCGAGCGCAGCCGGTTACTTTTTTCCGCGCGCGCGTCTGTCGTGTAAAAACGTGCTTTAAAAGCTGCACAAGTGAAGGGTACGTTTCGGGAAAATATATCTAGGTTGGCTGTTTGAAATCAGCCACGCCGCTGCACTATCAAATGCGAAGGGAGGGTGGCGCGGGGGAGCGGCAGGGTTATGAAGTCGCGGCTATTGTGGCTGCGAGATTCTTGAAAGTCGGCTTTCACGGATTCCGGGTTTTACGAACATCACGGTGTGAGAGGTTTAATTTAAATTTTGCGGCAAAAATGGATTTGGATCCCTAGTAAAAATTGTGATTATGCTGAGGTCAGGGCCTGATCAGGATGCCATGTCACCTGATCAGAAACTCTTCAGGCATCCATATCGGACTCTGATTATCGATGTAACTGTTGGAATTGATGTGGCCATGATGAGGAATCCTCATCAGACTCATATTGTGCCGAGAACTGAACCGTCGATGCTCAGTTTGTAGTCTGTCTGACTTGTTCCCGAGCTATTGGAACATTATACGTATGTGTGAATGTGATATGAATATCATACTACGAGGTTATGATGTGGCTTGCCTTATCAATACCTGATGAGGCCCCGTTCATGTTAGCCTCATCCAATGAGGTGTCATTCTAACCAAAACCTGATAAGGCCATAATCAGATAGCCATATCATAACCACATCAAAATTACCTGGTTAGAACCTGATCAGTTTTCCTGATGAGGTCCTGATGTGGCTTGCCACTGAAGGAACATGCCACATCAGGGCCACACCGATTCCAACCGTTACATTCGATTCAATGTCTCATTGGAATACCTCATAAGGGTCTCGTATGGTTTTGATCAGGAATCCTTTGATCACATTTGCCACATCAATTCCTGATAAGGCCCACACGCCTGATGTGGCATGCCAGATTACATTTTCTACTAGGGTTATTCTAGCGCGCGGAGGGCAGATGTTTGTCCGAGCATGTTTTGAAAGTGTCGGACTCGCATCGAAGTTACTGAGGATTGGTTAACGTAATGGAGGAGAGATCGAATCAGTGGTCTTTACTTGCACTTGGAAAGTTTCGATCTACATTAGTTGATGGGGCTATGTTAATGTCAACAAATGTGCGGTCTTCAGCAGGTGTAATGCGAAGTATTTCAGAAGTTGGAAAACTTATAAAACTAGTTAAGTCATTGTTGCCAAGTCAGAATTTGGTGACGTGACATGAATTCGAAGTGCAGTTATTTTAAATTATTTACATTATTATAATTAGTACAAGACGGTCGTAGTGATTATCGATAATAAAATCTGCGATACATGTTTTCTTCAATTAGTGAAGTTAATTGACAGGTTACTTTGATCAAGCATCATAAAAATGTTCGCTCAATAATGACTGGTATCCGTTTACCATTTTCTTTAAAAAAATCGACAATATCACCGTAATCAAATGTTTAATGAGATTTCGTTAACTTCGCAAATTATGCCCAATTTTCTTTGACGATGCGAGTACACACGTGACGCACTTATGACAGACGACATCGATCACAACAAAGTACGAAAAACGGGAACGCACACGGCTGAGTCACGCGTCACGCGAGCTGCTTGTTTTTCGCGGAACAAAAGGACACGCGGCACACAAATGTGTAACGCAGTAGTATAAATGAAAGATGTACGCTTGAGCTGCAAAGCTCGCGGTACAAAGCAAAGATCGCCGGTGCCAAAGGCCAGGGTTTTTCTTTTCATTGCGCCCGTTGTTGTTGCGTCGTCGGCCTTTATCCGCGTTTTTGTTCCACATTCCGTAGCGCGCCGGTCTTGCGCCCCACCGGCAGGATCATGCACAATGAAATAATTTTTTGACGTCCGAGGACGACCGCTTTCGTGATCTACTGTTTCGGGTTTCCTTGTCTTGCGTGCAGCGAAATCCTGGAATAACTTTTTTTTCAATTAACACTTTCGCAGAATTTCACTGATAGCGAAAATATTGATTGTCGAAAGAATATAAGTGTGCACATTTTTTCGAAAACTAAAAAGTTTTAGACACGTTTTCAGAATTTCGTGTAGACTTTATTCGAATTAGACGTGTACTTTTTAATAGTGGAAAACATCAAAATTTGTGTCATTTTGTTATATCCTGTACATACACATCAAATGTGAACCCAGTGGGAAAACAACAAATAAACCAGTACTGGTGCGACTCTGGCATCGTGGTACTCTGGCACGACGTTATCATGCCAGAATTGAGCCAGAGTTAACCCCCTGCTACTCTGGCATGACGTTATCATTCCAATACTGGGCCAGACTTGGCCCAATTCTGGCAACTGCATCTCTGGCGATTTCCCACTGGGAAACCATTACAACATTTATGCGGAAAGTCTTATTTTATTAGACGGTTTCAATACCTTTATGATAGTTTATGTTCTTCAAATGAGAATAATAAACCTGAGGCGTAGATATCATTTTTGTTGTCATTATTTTTTCTAGAGATTTCGCCTGAAATGCACCTTAATGTATAGACAAAAATACGTTTAAACTTTAAAGTGTCCAAAGATATTACACTTAAATGTTTTGAATTATAAATGGTTCACGCAGCAAAAAGGTAAATTTTGATAAGAACAGTAAAATTAAAATAACTTTTATTTTGCAGCTATAAGATAAGCATAAAAAGAAAACTGTAAAAAGAAAAGTACAAACTCTGCGAGGTCGGCAGATGAAAAGTAAGATAAAAATATAGCAGATGATGAAAAAGTTAATTCTTCCTGTAATTTGCAAGAATTCACAAAAAGTGCTGCGGGCTCTTATAAATTTACAGCCAAGTGAAATAATTAATTAAAACACTCTTAAAAATATGTCTTCGCGAGAATATTATCCTTTTGTATAAAAACACAATTCCTTTTAGTTCCAAAATGAACGTAGGGTACATATTTTTGGGTTAATAAAAAATTCTTTTTTTGATGAAAAGAGAAATAATTTTGAACTTGTTGTTGTCGAAAATAGTGATCTTTTTCGTTGCGAAAGAGTATTAATTTCAATTAAAAAGAAATTGTTTTTCAAAATGAAAGATATTTTGTTCGTTACCGAAGGCTTTTGCTATGAAAAAGAATACTTTTTCACTTTGAATGTACATCAAAATAATGGTCCTTCAACAAATTTGATTTAATATTGAATAATAAGTTTCTTTTAAAATAAAAAGATTAACTCTCAAGTTAATAATATATGCTTTGAAACAAAAACTCGTTTTTCAATTAAATAGACATTTTTTAAGGCCGCAGGCGAGAATATTTACGTATTAGCGGCACAAGAGAAACATGTGTTAAACTGTCGTTACTAGTTGTTTTATTAATAATCTAAAATTCAAATAAGCCAAATTGCGGGAAATGATTTTCATCAAATTGAGTTTTGCTGCAGAATATAAAGTGTGGCGTTATGAGTCGTAACTATACATTAAGCCAGTTCTTTGCCAGTATTTGATTACACGAACACTTTGATATTTAATTACGATAGTCTTTCGTTTTTCACTTACAACCACTCGTGGGACTTTTTCTATTTTTCCAACGAACCCCGGAGCGCCCTCAATTGCGTTTCGAAGAAAATGATTTTAACCTCAAATCATTCGCCAATCAAATCGCGCGTTAATTGCATTGTTATACGAAAACTCGACGTAACATCATTACAGATACTTACTCCTAATTGGGTTAACTAGTATTGCAACTAATAAAGACGACGACCGCTAACTCTATTGCAACAAATTTCGTCGACTGCAACCTACATTCCCAAAAATGTGTACGAGCACTACAACTGATTTTCTCTTACCCAACTAACCGTTCTCTGACATCTCAATCTGTACCACTTATAGCACCTTTTTATCCCTTGAATCTTATCCCATGACGTCTAATCTGACCACTTAATACCTAACACGTCTCGCATATAATTAATCCCAAACCCGTCACGCAACTCAGACCCATTAAAAGAATGTATAACCGCATTTCCCTTCCAACCAGAGCTGCAAAACAAAATTTAATCAACATCCTCGCCGATCGCGAGTCTTAAATTGTCGCGAAACTTGGCGTACGACTCCACCCAGAATTCAAGTGCAAATCTCCGCCGGTCGACACGGTATTAACGCGAGGGGTGGGTCGGTTAGCTTAGCGCAAAAAGCGGGCCAAAATTAATCTCGTTTTTTCTTCTCCGCGGCGTTTGCGCGTGACTCGTCGGCCGAGCTTCGGAACGAGCGTACAGGTGGCGGCGCCGTTATTGAATTTGCGAATAAATCACGGCAAATATGCCGGGTCGCGCGGGATGCTGCCGATAAATTATCGCACTTGACTTTCTGTTGACTCCGCGGGCGCGCCGATACGCGATATTTATATGGCGCGTTTATTTATTAGCGCGCACGTAGCGCCGCGTCGCGGCAGCGCCCGTTAATACTTGGCTGCGGCTTTTCACGACGATCGCCGGGCTTTTCGGTGCTTTCAAGATGCCGTTCACGTCCGAGCCGCCTCTATCTCCGCTCCTGAAACCCGGCCGAGCCTTTTTGCCGACGTCGCCGCCGCGCTATAAATGTCCGCCGCACCTGCGATAAACGAATGTTTCCTCAAGCGAACCAATACAATCGTCCTTTTTCACCTACTTATTTTCCAAATTGAACCCTCGACCCCACGCCAAAAAGTACGTCTTACGTGTTTCCAAACACGGGCATTTCGGCCGTATGAATTTCCGTCCGCGCGCTGATGATGACAATACGCGCAAACTAAATAAACCGAGCGCCAAATTCAATTATCTTTTATCTGCCGCGCGATTGCCGGCGGCGCAATATGTTGGTCGCGTGTCTAAATATTTGCCGGCTTGTTTTAATAAAGAAAGCAAAACTGCTGGGGGATGGTGCTGGCGAAAATTGAAGGCGACGGATATTTTTCTCGGACAAGTGGACTTTATGAATCGAAAAGGCATTTTCGGCGAGAAAATAAAAAAGAACGGTCTGAAAGAGGCCGAGGAAACGGGGAATTGCGTGAACGGGAAAAATTAGACTGCGCGGAGGAAAATCGATGGAATATTGTGACGATTTTATTTTTCGAGATTTCGGGGTAACGATTCCGTTCAGTTTCCTGTACTTTACCAGAGCTTAGATTTGGAAGCTATTGTTTCTGTTATACGCGATTCCTATTTTGGATTTAGATTTTTAATTAAGATCACGAATTATATAAAATCTTTACAAGTGAAATTTTATTTCCTAAATGCATTCCTGTCATAGTTAACGATTAAATTCTCAGATACCCACACTGATGCTTGGATGAAATGTCTAAGATATTCTAAATGCAATTGCACATTATGTAAACCTGTGAATTTGAATGCAAAGAATTGCTAAGGTCACGATATACTCCAACGAGAGCCTGCAATTGCAAGTTGTAATTTTACATGCAATTAAGCTCTACGCGCCAGTATTGCTTTATTTCTTTCTTTGTTGGCAGTTTGAAGCTCATTACCAGTCGTCGTTCATTCCGAATAATAAATTAGCCGAACAATTATACTGGTCAAGTATGGCAACGGGTTTTTTTATTGACATCTCAGCGATATTCATTTGGGTTTTATGCAAAGAACCGGCCGTGTTTTTAATTATTGCGCTTGTATAAAAATGCTCATTTCGAAAGAATGGTGTTTTCCTGAATTGCGTGAAGGCACATAAGATTACATTTTCATTTTAAATTCAGTTGTCAGTCGTTTAACCCGGTTTCGTTTTTCCCCGCACTTTATCACATTTGAAACTTCGAGCTGACAGTTTCGCGCGCGGAAAATGTAGTTCATATAAAAATTACCGCCGGTCTTAATTAGATGTACATATTTGATGAAGCCGAACTAATTACTGTTTATTGCATGTAGTTGACATGTACTGCCTCATGCCATTGAACGCCAATTAATTACAGATGCGCTGCATTAACGGTGCAAACTTTTTCACAACTTGCAACACAAAATTATAGGACGCCAAAGATAAAACCCAATAATGATAGTGCTATATATTTAATAACAGTGTAAGAAGGTGTAACTGTAATTACCATAATTCGTGGTACACTTTTCCACAAGATTAAAGCGTCCCATTAAACATGTATAATGCACCAAGCTGCGTAAATGAATATAAATATTGAAACAGTTTTAATTTATTTTATTCATTGCGATTAATTGTAAAATCATTTTGGTGGACGCTTTTATTGCGTGGTTTTCCTGTTATTATAAATACACGCGAAAAGTAATTACTCCGAAAAGAGGATTTCGATGGAAAAGTGTAGGTTTGGGATATGGTACTGATCAGATAAAGATCAGATCTGAGCAAGGCCACAGCACAATTTCCTCTCAATATGCGCAATTTAAACGAAATTATTATTCGCGAAGGGAACCTTCGGTATTTGATCTTATGCCGAAAGCATTCTTCTCTTATCAAATCCCCGAAGATGAATACAAAACACGATATTTTTCATATGAATTCAAATATTTTTCCAGAAATTTCGCAGTGTTGTTAGATGCTGGTTCTTTACCGTCGATTTTTCATTGATTGTAAAGTTCGACGTGTTAATGTTGGAAGTACAGGTTTGCAAAGAGAAAAAATGCTGAATAATTTAAAAACAGTTAAATATTCCATGTTAATTGATCTCGCCATTGCACAGAAACAAGGGATGCAATTTTTAAAATAATTGCCTCCGGAAAAAAATTTGCCTGGACAGAAATGAATTTATTCAGGTCATATTTACGATGCAATGTCGGCTGAAAAATTGTTTTTGAATATAAACGAGAAACGCAGTAATCTCAACATTGATTTGCTATCTTTTAAATAATTAAATGAAAACATAAATCGCAATGGGAAATAACTCTAATAATGCACGTATAACAGTAGGTCATTATGCACGTGATGTTTGGGAAAAGTATGTATGTATTCTTATTCTGTGTACATGATAACAAAGCAATGACGGTGTAATTGTTCTCATAAATATTTACGTCAAGCGTAACAGGTTCACTTTTATTCATTTAAACGTATTGATTCCGCTGGGAACAGTGTTCAGCGTGAATTATAAATATTGACTTTTATTGAACATTCCATTAAACTGTATTTAAATATCGTAATTCTTACGCAAGATATTTGATCATAAAAAGTGTTATTTTCGTATTCAACTCAGACATTTTTATATTGACAGTAAATAAATCCAGTACGCGTTTTGAATAAATGTATTTGTCCAGGTTTCTTAATGTGATTCATACCAGAAGCTGCAGCTTTCGACAAGATTACTACACATCAGTTTCATCTCTCTAAATTACAAAAAACAATAGACAAAAAGTAAAAATGATTGTAATGAGGCTCTGCGTAGTCTGTGCAAAAGAAGTTTTAAGAGAGTGGATTTTATGTCCCGTGACGCAATAAAAAAGACCGAAGCAATAAATTTTCTCGTTTCAAAATGAAGAAGTTCTCACTTTGAAAAATGTTAGAAACAAGTGCCGAATAAGCTTTCGCGAAATCGATAGCATTTTTATTCGCTTGATTCATCTTTACCGTCACATGCTTTTCGCTTATAATGCTTATTGAGCGTTTCTACTACTATAATAGAGCAATAAGTTGGGTAAAGGGTGTCCATTCCATTAACATTTGTTCTATGTGCAGTTAAAATATTTTCAAAAAAATCATTTATTTTTATTGTACGCATTCATTTTAAAGTAAACTTGTAAAAATGTCATCAGTGTGTGAAATACTGTGAAGACTTGACTTGTTCCGTGAAGCAACGAAATGCTCAAACCGTAGAAACTACCTTTTAAGAAAAATCGATTTACGATAAAATTGTGTAGATAAAGGAACACCATTTTACTACAAAACGAATCGTTCCGTAACGCTGTCGTTCCATTTAGCCTGAAATTAATCTACTTCACCTGTGAATCCTTTTACTGCCTAACTCCGATTTTGCAAAACTCCGTCAGTAAAACACGCCTAAATTCTCAATTTCTCGATTTCCCTTGCAGGGTCAAAGTTTCAAACGACATTCATAAAAGAAAAAGCATGAACTTGTACTAGCAAATGTTTCTGTTTGACATGAAATGTACATATAGTATTAATATAAGCATATCTGACAAAAATCACTTATTAATCAAACTTCCGATTTAAATCAACCGAAATAAGCGATTAAATAAATCTGAAAAATATGGCATTTATAAAAACTGAACTAATATAATTTACAGACTCGTATATTGTGAAAATAAATTTTTAAGGTTATGAATGATGCAATAGGCATATTGTTTAGTAGATTCAATCGGACTGCTTATTTAAGTTCTACATTTTAACAGATTTTAAAACTTATTCTATATTCGATTTCGAGACCAATACTCCAATTTTAATTAAAGAATCATATTAAGTTTTCCTAAACTGACAAATTAATTCCTCCAGTGGCAAAAATAATCTACATATCTTACTCTACCAACGCAAAGGTCTTTTTCCCTATAAAAACTCATTCTATCTTTCCTGCATTTCTTCAAAATAATTCTTCTCCTGTACCCAAACAGTTCCGCTTGCAATAAGAATATTCCACCGCCTGTTTTTCCACCTTGTAAACCTTGTTTGAAAAGTGTACACATTCGTCGTTCCAAATCGCGGCGGGCTCAATTAGCGGCTAACTCGAACAAAGCGCAAGTTCATCCTCCTGCCCCTCTGCCCGTCCAAAAAACATCGTTAGGCTTTAAACCCGGCTCCGATTCATAACTCGGCGACCTCCGACCTTTCTCATCGCATCATCCCTCGTGAAACAATGCCCCGTACATAATCCCCGACATTGACGATTCCAGATGCACGGATAATATTTTCCGTGTAATTACGACGAATAAATCACATTATTCAGCATTTACAGGGACATAATTAGTATCGCAAATAGCGCCCCGAGCCTTATGAAAAGTGAATCACACGGCGCGCCGTGATACGGGCCAGGTGGGGGTAATCAAGCCCGCAAAGCCGCGGGGCCGGGGGACGGGGGCGCAATTACGCGGCAGACGCACGCCGCGTTTCGTCGCTCGGCCCGCACGGATCGCCTTAATTAGCATCGCGCGAACCAAGCGCGTCGACGCGCTCGTCCAAATGTTAATGAGGCACACGCACACTGTGGCCGCGGCACATTGTGGTTGCGGCGCGCGAGATGCGAGATAGGAAGCGCCGCCACTTCTTGTTCTTGCCGCTCGTGGGATTCTCCCACACGGGGCACGCACCGGAACCGGCAGGCCCCACTACCTTCCGCGTGTCCTTTCACCCCTGAAATCTTACGGCGCACAACGGAAGCGGGACATATTGCAGGCGGCTCGGCCACCGGTTCGAATGTTGTCGTGGAAGACGAGGTGCCAGTTGCTAATTGAAAAACTGCCCGGAAAAGGGAGGGATGTGCGGTGCCGGATCGCGGATTGAGGTGTTCGACGTGGGATTGCGAAGGCATGATACGAATAGCGCAGGAATTGGGGAATAGCTGTCATACGTGTGATTAATACTCTTAAAAATATCCGACTGTATCAAGTTGAATCTGATTGTCACAATAAGAAATTCGTTTTAATATTTCACGAAGAGGAATCAGGTGACCTAATCACAAATCTTCTTGTGACAAGAGGAATAATTTTGGGATAAATAAATGTTGTCAAAACGATGGTATTCTTCTGCTAAGACTACAGTTTCTAAGAGTGTAAGGCGGAGGGGGATTCGTAAAATTTAAAAAGTTGCGAAACAATTTTTTGGGGTTTAATATTCAGAGAAAACGCCCGTGACTGATTAAGTCTATTTGAGGGTATACATTGAATTAAAATATTTTACTAAACATGAGAAAGATGTAAACATTGCATTAGAATATTGGTGTTTTGAAACAAAGATTTTTTTTAATCGATTTTAGCAGTTAGATGTTTTCATCTATTTTTTACCTTGCTCATCACTCACTCTGACTGTTATATTCTCTGGCGTATTTTATACATTTAATGTAGTTGTATAATAGTAAAAAGTACAGATATATTGGTTACGTGTTTTCGTCTGTTTGACCGTGGCACGAGAAACCACAGATTAGAATAAAATCAAATGTAAAAAAATGCAAAAAAAGTTTTTCGTTTGTAAAACTTTTTTTTCCATTTTTACTGTGAAACTGTAACTGCTCATCCTGAAAAGTCATGTTTTGAAATTTGCGAAGGGAAACGGAGGAAAGAATTTTCATTCAAAGCCGTATGATGTCGATGTTTGAAATTGATTTCTCTTCGGCATATACTCTACTACATTTTTACTTCATTTGTTTGATTAATATATTTTTTCATAACGAAAATGTTACGAAAAATTTGACGAAATCGTTTGACGCACAGAAGCAAGAAATGTTCCCTTGTGAAAAAATCATGTATGCATTCGTAGTTTTTTAATGCATTTTTTGATGCAATTTTAGAGTGTCTCAAAACTGATAATTATACGTAGTTTCATTATCAGTAAAAAAATTAAGAGTGTAAAATGTAGTAATTTCACGCAGTTTTGCAATAGTTTATGTTGAAAAATTGCGCATAAATTATTTTTACCAGGAGTGTATCGAAATATCCTATTTTCTTATTATTGAAGCTGAAAAAAAACATGTCGACGAAAGTTTTGAAATCAAAATAATTGACTTCAAAACACATTTTTTAAATAATCATTTTTTTGGCTGATTTAAGTACATGCACGGAGAAAAATTTACTTGCTTCAATTACTATAGTCGAATAGTTAACAGATTGAGGTTAAATGAACCATACTTTGCGTATACATTTACGGAATTTGTCAATTTTCAGAATATCCTTCAGTTCATCCCGACCGCTATGCAGCTACAGGAGGATATTCTCAAAGAAATGGATACCTCTTCAATGAAAGGTAATCTTTTGTAATTATAAAATTAATATTGACTAGCGCCAATTTTCTCGATTAATATATTAACGAATAACCTCAATTCAACCCTCTAAGAGCGATTTCTTATCCCCATCCACTAACAAACTGTTCGCGCCTTGAAGATGTGCGCCCGCGTGAAAAAAATAGTCTGGATTTAGTATGGTAAGCGTCTGGTTTTCTAGTATGGTAGGGATCTGGATACAATCTGGCAATAGTATGGAACTAAACTGGATGCAATCTGGGAATAACGTGGCAACGATCTGGATGTAATCTGGCAACAAACTGGATACAGTCTGGAAAGCTATGGCCAACGTAGTAAGGTAAGAATCTGGGTCAGGATAGGAGCCAGATTGGTACCAGATTCTAATAAATAAACTACGGGTCTGGATGCAGTCTGGGAGGAGTCTGGACGGAGTCTGAATTGAGTCTGGACGGAGTATGGATGCATTGTGAATACAGTCTGGACGTAATCTGGATGGAAGCTGGACAAAGTCTGGATGGAATTTGGACGGAGTCTGGATGGAGTCTGGACGGAGTATGGATGCACTGTGAATAGAGTCGGGACGTAATCTGGACATACTCTGAATGGAAGCTGGACGAAGTCCGGATGGAGTTTGGACATAATCTGGATACAGTATGGACGGAGTCTGGACAAAGTCAGGAGGAAGTTAGAGGGAGTCTGGATGAAGTCAGGTATGACGGTATGATAGTATGACGTCTTGTACCATTGCGAGAAAGGGATGTGAGGTGGTGCCGCCTGTCGGCAATGGTGACAATAGATCGTACAGACTCCTTCCAGCTTCCATCCATATTATGTCCAGGATGTATTCAGAGTGATTCAAGACTCCATCTAAACTCCGTCCATACTTCATCCAAATCAAGTAGTTTATTTATTGGAATCTGGCTCCTGTCCTGACCCAGAGACTTACCTTACTACGTTGGCCATAGCTTTCCAGACTGTATCCAGATTGTTGCCAGATTAAATCCAGATCGTTGCCACGTTATTCCCAGATTGCATCCAGATTAGTTCCATACTATTGCCAGATTGTATCCAGATCCCTACCATACTAGAAAACCAGACGCTTACGATACTATATCCAGACTATTTTTTTCACGCCGGCTACGTTTTTATCGAATCGTCGATTAAACATACGAATCTTTTTCGATGTTTGCAACTTCTTACAAACACATTTAAAGATATTCAATCTGACTGATGAACTCCCTTTCAGAACAATATAATTTTGTGCGGCATCGCCGTTAGAGAATTAAGCCTCTTTCCCTCCTAATATTTCTCCCACATTCGAGACATCGTTCGGGGCAGAATATTGACTGCCTATGACAGCCAGTCAAATGACTGGACCACGAGCATAGTATCAGCCTGACTAATAGGCAAACCAATGAGTGTTGCGCGGCAAACACACTACTAAACATATTTGAATTGAATGGCAGTTCCCTTTCCCTGCTTACATCTACACTTTTTCGATCGGCATGAAGGAAAGAGGGTTAAGTATTAATGAAAGAAAAAAATTATCTTGTTGTATCGTTAGTCTGTTTTATGTCTGTTTTGGCTCGATATAAGACGGTTGTGGTGTGAACCGAAATGACAATCGGTAATGTAACGATTTACTACCAGTAAATACTCTTCGACACTTTTATGGCGTGTTCAAGCAGAACAATTTTTTGTATTAATAAAGGACGCACTTGTGTGATTTGAAATGTCTGTCCTTTATAAAGGGGACCGTCTGGTAAAATGGCTAAAATTTGAACGATTCGACCGATTTTCATGAAATTAGTTTTGTAAAGGGTTATCAATGGATAGATAATAAAAGTTTACGCGTTTGTTGCAAAAAAATTAGAACAAATTGTGTATTTGTTAATAATTAATCAAATATAGGGCATTTTTAAAAAGTTAAAGGTACACCAATTTTCATTCAATTTCAATTTACTTTTCGCCAAAATGTTCGGAATTCAGTTTTGAACAAATTTGTTAGACAGAATTTTGACAACATTTATAGTTTTCAGGCAATCTACGACTTTATGAAATAATGTCACAAACAGGCCAAAAAGGGCTTTTTTCGAGTTTATTACATTAACATGAATAACTTTTTTTCAAATTGAACAATCAATATTCTTTATGACCAATCTATTCATTATTGAATTCTAAAGATAATAACGCAAATTACATCAAAATCGGATCAAAATTCGTGCACCTTTAACTTTTTAAAGTTAAGAATTTCTGCAAAGTTGGAAAATATGCGCCTAACTCAAACTCTTCAAAATATTATAATCCAAAACGTTACTCAAAGGCACTGAATAACTCAAAACATAAAGGACTCCGCGCTTTTGTTATGGCAATCCGGTTTCGGTTAAATAAGCTCATTTTTTGATATTTTGTTTTTCAAACATCAAAAAATAAGCTAATTTAACCGAAACCTGATTTCTATAAGCAAAGTGCGGAGTCTTTTAGAAGTGAAGCGGAATTCTAGATTTTGGTCGCGCCAACGGGTCTCACTACGCTAATATTCAGATAAGGATCTTGGTACAGAACAAAGTGTCAGAAGTTATACTATTAGATGTTAATGAATCAATTTAATTGTCTCAAATAAATAAAGTCAATTAAGCATAAATTAACAAAATTCTCCTCTCAGTTAAATAAATTAAAACGAATGTAAAAACACAAAATTTACAAAATTATATCCGCAAAGTTCGCAATTTACGGCGCGTACATGCGCCCGTGTACGTCGAAACAAAAATCAAATCTCTCAATGACAACTTATCCCGTACGTCAGTTGTGACGCTTTTTCCTGGTGCGTCAACAAAAAAAACAGATTTTTTTTGTTAGAGATTCGAAATGATAACCTTTTGCCCTCCAAGAACGAGCGAAGAGAGGACGGACTTTGGTCTGTGGAAGATTTTACATTTTCTATGTGTGTGATGACTTAAGTATGGATGATCAATTTATATATATAATAGTGAAAATGAAAATTGGTGTGGTTGGAATCAATTCTTTTTTTTGTAAAATATTTTAATTGCTTTGGAATTGATTGTAGGTTATATTGTATTTTATCCCGGGCAGTCTGATCTTGGTCACAGTCTTCAAGAACTTCGAGTATCATCTGAACTTCTAGGAATTTCGAGTACCTTCCCGTATCTTCCAATATCTTCTAGACCTTTCCAACATTTACAAGGTCCAGCACTTCGGGGACAGCAGTAGATGGAGGAACGGCTCTTGTTGTCATGTTTCGATCCCTCTCTCTTTCTCGTTCGACCTCAGCAAGTTATCTCTTCCTCTTCCGCTACCGAGGAGAGTATATTGTCAACGCACTCTCGACATCTGGACTACTGCCGACGACTCAAGGAACGATCGTACTGGTCATGTTAATCTAGATTTTGGCCTTTGTAGAGGTTAGGTAGACGCGCCCCAAGCTCCTTGTCCTGATACTTAGACGAAGGATGCGACGACACTTGGTTCGCTTGCAGTGGCTCAACGTCTCCTTCACACCATTTCGTCTATCCCGATGCCGGGACGCTTCTTTTGGGCTGGTACCTATGGGAGGAATTTTGCTGGTCGCGAAGGAACTGCATCGCCACTTCGGTGGGTACTTCTGGACTGATTATCTCAAACTCCTGTTAAAGAAGCCAATTTGATTTGCGACCTACCAGTCGGCCTATTCTCCAACTTCCGAGGAGTTTGATTATCGTTCCTGCAATCGAAATTTGAAATTGGGCGCCGTAGGACTACCGTCTAGGGTTATTGATTTTCATCGAAGCTCGGATTTTTGAACGTTCGACATCCGAATTTATTGAGCTTTGTCAGAAAAACTTCGAAGTCTCGAAATTTTCGAATTTGTCGAAGCTTCAAACTTTCGAATATGTCGAATTTTCGAACTTTTCGAATCTTTCGAAGCTTCGAATTTTTCGAATTTTTCGAATTTTCGAATTTTTGAATCTTCGACATTTCGAACATTTCGAAGCTTCGAA
>JABFPB010001155.1:0-27481 GCA_022817645.1 Ceratoteleas bidentatus | reverse complement strand
AGAACGGAAGTTTAGAAAAGGTTATAATGTCGCCTAGAGAAGGTTGAAAAATGGTTTAGTAAACGTTACTTCCGAAGCCCAGTCGTACAGCGCTCCGTGGCGCCAACCGGAACTACCGCCGCGTCACGGTCGGTAAAGTAGTTCGGTTGTTGACGTTCAGCGTTAAGGGGTTACGCCACCCTAGAAAGTGAAAATGAATACCATGTTTAAGGATTTTTTTCGGGGGGGTTAGCGATGGAAATAGGACACAAAATTTCACTCAATTATTGCTGATATATTTATTTATGATTATGAAAATTGTTTTCAAAAAAAAAAAAAAAAAAAAAAAATGGTGGCGCCCAGCGCCATACTTGCACAATAGGTCTTTCAAATTGGCCCACACTTTTACATCGCCAATTTTCGATCAATTTTGATGGGAATACGAAATAACTGAATGAAATTGAATTATGTAAAGAAGTACATATGGGTTTTTGGATCCATTAATTTTTCTGATTTATAGCCACACTTTTAACACGCTATTTGCAAGGCCAAAATAGACCTTTTTTCACATACGTTGTCCGTCGGGACAATGTCGTAACAGTAAAAAGTTTACTAAAAACTGAAGTCTTTAGGTAAAAACCGATTTTAAATTTAAGTAAACACAGATTCAAATTTTCAAAAATTTTTTAATTTTCAAAAATTTTCAATATTTCAAAAAGTTTCAAATCTTCAAAAAGTGTCAAATATTACAAAACAAATATATTACAAGTCAAATATTACATTTTGTTTAATTAAAATTTTTTTCTAATTTAAACAAAATTTCAATTTTTTCCAAACTTCAAATTTCCCAAAAATTTCAAATTTTCAAAAATTTTCAAATTTTCAAATTTTCAAAAATTTTTTAATCTTTAAAAAGTTTCAAACTTTATAAAATTTTATATTTTTTTTAATTTGAAATTTTTTCCAATTTAAAAAAAATTTCATTTTTTCCAAACTTTATAAACATTTTTCAAAATTTTCAAAATTTGAGAAATTGAAAAATTTTCAAAATTTGAGAAATTTGAGAAATCGAAAAATTTGAGAAATTTGAGAAATTTGAGAAATTGAAAAATATTTATAATATGAAAAAAAGTTGATAGATATCCAAATCATCGTTCGAATCGTCCAAATAATGCCGTCTGGGATTCACATTCTGGAATCTGAGTTGCGATTTATTGATTCTGGGATTATGGCCACCTAATAATCCCAGATGCGAATCTGGCATTATTAGGTTGCCATAATCCCAGATGCGAATCCCAGCTGGGTTTTTTCAGTCGAGGCCGTTACACCATATTATCATTTTTTTCCACTTTCCGGAGATTAGTTCATCTTTTTTTTACCTAAAAAACATCAGTTTGTATACTGTTACGACGTTGTCGCGATGGTTTACCGACCATGTTCGACGGTGTTACGGCACAGAACGACGTTGTTGTGTCGTACTCGTTTCGCTAGGGTGTTTATTTCCATTGAAACTTTCATTGAAATATTCCAAGTTCAAAATTACAGGATAATTTTGAACGACTGTACGAATTATCATCATTAAACATAAACGACATTAATAATGATAATTCGTGCCGTCAGTAGTCACAACTTACTCAATGTTTAATAAAACTATTTCAATCAATATACACTGGGAATACAAGTTTCAATTTCAATTTGGCATTACAAAATATTTATACTTTATATAATTACACAAAAAACGATGACTACTGTTCATTTCAATTCTCAGTCTTATGGGAATATTACGTGACAATTGAAGTATTTATCGCCCAAGCATAAATCAACAGTCCAACAAAAAATGTAAAATTTGTAACACTTCCGCAATCCGAAATCTGGACTTGATAATTCAAAAGTCTGTTGACATGCGAGTCTCGCAGAAGCTTCGTCGATTGTTATTCCATGATTCGTAATTCGCATTGTTATAATATATTACTCGAATTCCGCTTCTGAAACGGCAGGGCGGGTGCCATTTTACGGATTCCTAACGGAATGTGTGCCCGGCATCGGTTCGTACGAGGTTCTCAACATTTATGAATATAAATACAGTATAACATTATTTTGATCTGGGAAACGCGAGCATGATGGAATGTCAAGTCGAGTGTCATTCATGCGTGATCATCGGCGGATATATAGGCGCCACGGCGAAACCGCCCCATTGACATTCGAATCAGATATGGATATGATTATAATGCGTCAAATGCGACCACTACGCGAGGTTACACTCGTGGACGTATGCAAGTGGCACTTTTTGTGATAAAAAAACGTCGATATGTGTGCCCATATGTATGTGCATATGGACGAAGCAGGCCTCGCAACACCACGCACGCCTCCAATTTTAACCATATTTAAATTTCCAAGTCACGATTATGATTTGTCTAGTTAGATTTTCGACGCTCGTCGAATTTTAATGAACACGTCGACGTTTGTATTCGACGATTTTGTGTATTATTCATATACTGAAATGGTGCATTTGTCATGCGAATACGTGGGTTCGTTTTATTTTGAAATAGTTGTGAGGTATGAAAATCAACTGAAAATTCAAATGTAAAAAAGACACTTCTTTGATATTCGGAAGGATTTATAAGACAGGTGTTTTTATTGGATGTCAAAATGTACTGGTGGAAATGTCTGATTTTACATTAGAATACGGATTTCTTGGAGAAGTTCACTTAAAGGAAAAGGAATGTTTTTAATTTAAATCAGTATATTCTACCTGTAAGAAAATCAGATTCTGAAACTACGAACATTTTTAGGAGTAGACAAACGGTAATCAGATAAACAATAGCAATCCGTATTTATAATAAAGTAAAATAAAAGAAAATTTTCTAAAATAAAAATAAATTTTATCGAGTTAAAAACACATCTGAATTCAAATAAATACACTTTAAAATTAAAACAGTTCAGGCTGGTGTAATTGCGATTATTACCTAAAGAAATGTTAATAATTAGCAGATGTATGCGTCTTTTTTACATATAAATGGTTTTTTCATTTTGTATCCACATTTTTCATATACAATTCATATTTGACATTCTCTTATGACTTACATACATTCTTCTTTTTCTACACTTTATCTGAAAATTTAGTACCCCTTTTCTCAATGTATTAACATTATAGAATATTCGATGTTTTAACACAGTTTGTTCCTGAATATATCAGCATTACATTAATCTACAAACAAAATATTTTTCATATAAGATTTCTAAGAATTTAGGGTTTCGCTAAGAAGCCTACCTTAATTTATACTTCAATACTATCCCATATTGCTTACGCATTCACCTCTACACCATCCAAATGTATCCCGCACTTTCTCACACTGCCACCGAAATCCGGCAACCACTCTGAAACTTGTCGCAAACTTATGAACAGGCTGTGTCCCGAAAATTGTCGATGCATTAAAGTATGATCACGTACGTAATGACTCGTCACCGTGATCTGCACGGGGTTCCGCATCTTGCGTGGGAACCGTCCAGGTCACGCGGTTCGATGTATCGCGTGCGGAATCGTTAAGTGCCTCGGGTGCGTTACTTTGCCTCCTTCGATTACACTTGGCTAGAATCGATTGCTATCATGTACTTGTATCGTTTTTTTCGTCTTGCCGTTTTTTTCTCTCCCGTTATTTTTTCCCTACTTTTTTCCCTCCCCGCCGACCGACGGAGAAAGAAAACGATCGGTAAGTCACGCCCGCGTCAATACAGTGATCCCACCGAGAAACAGCGGAGAAAATGGCGCGACGCACCTGGATTTGGGCCAATTACACTGGCAGCGCCGATATTTGTTTAGAGAAAAACGCTCGCGAAATTAGAATCAAATTCAGCTCGCTCGTGTGCTTTCCCATCCCGACTGCTTTCTTGAAATAATCGGTCGGCGATCAATCGATCGAATTTAAGGAAGTGCGATTTCGAGGCTGGAATAGTAATTATTTTCATACTGCTGCAGTTAGAGGGCGTTTATTGATTTGTTTTCTGATCGACGATTCCGTGAAATTGGGTGGGAAATTTGGAATATGATTAAGTAAAGAGGGGAGAAGCGATTGGAGCTACCTACAGAGAACGAAATTCCGTCTACTTGGCCTAAGCCATTGAATCTTTGAAGACTTTAAGGCACAAACCGTGTACGCGGTACGGTGTCATCGGTTTCGCGTTCTAGTAACAAACTATATTCGTTTAATCTTAAACCCTTGAAATCTTCCCGGAAATGACGCGTTAATATTTCAGGTCAATCGTGAAATCGTGTGGATATTTTAGAGTGGCTTTACTTTTGCACGACGTTTTGCGTTTTAGGTCGGTAAGTACGCTTTGGTGAAGGTGAAATTCCATGGTAATTCGATTGTTATACTCTGATAAATAAATGAATAAAATTTATTAAAACATTATTTAAAAATACTTGAGATATATTATTAATTTTTTCCTCTTCCCTTAAACATGTTTTAATTTACTTACTAGGTATACTTTGTTACAAAAATGTATTAAAAATACTTGAGGTATATTAATTTTTTCCTCTCACCTTAAACATGATCTATTAATTGACTTACTATGTCATACCATAAATAAAATAAAAGAAAAAAATCGATCTTATTAATAAATCGTTTGTATGGGAAAATCCGACTTTCGTATCGAACTGCATGGACTCTCCCGCTGGAACACGTATGCAGATCTAGCGCAAATCGTTAGAGTAAGTTTATTTCTGTGCGTCCTGTGGGATCAACTCCTGCATCTCCGTCAACTGGGCAAGGTAATGGAACGAGAGTTTTGCACATAAATCTGGCCGTCCTCGGGGAACGGGGGGCCCCCCGGGACCCTCGACAGGACAGCAGGAAAGGACTTGAAGCGCTCTTTTCTTTATTGGGCCGTCGAGGATCTTTGCATCGACTTTCGTCTTTTCAAACGAATAATAAGATAGGAACAGATTGTTTCATTCAATAGTGGATACTCTATCTTACTATCGAGGCTTCAGTTTGCGAAGCGAGCATTTTTACCTCGCCTTTTGCGTTTTTTAATCGTAACGTGCTTTTTAGAAATTCAATCGATCGACTTTTTCTCTCGACAAACAAGACATTTTTTTATTAAATTAGTTGTCTATCTGATTACATTAACATTTCATTTAGTCCGGAATTCTTTAATAGAAACAATATATTATTTGTGCTTGGCTTTGTTTAAAACGATATCTTATTAAAAATTCCACAGTTCATTTCCATTGTAATGTTCAACCAAATAAATTTGTTTTTAACTAAACGATACTCCCAATTGTTCAATTCCGCATTGCAATTCAAATAATTTTGCAACTTTTATCTCTCTCACGTCCTCGCGGATATGGGTTTCGCAAAAAGGTAAAAACGTGATTGCGGTACATGGACTTTCCGAGAGATGGCAGAGGAGCGGCCAATCTACGACAATTTCTTCTCGATGCGCAAGTATATCACACAGTGCACGAACGTCTATTCCCAAGTGCGGTCGCATTCCCTGATTGGCAGAGATTTTGCATTTGGCCTCCTTTTCCCAGCAAAACCTTTCCTCGGTTCCACCTCCCCTTCGCGAATCAAATCACCCTCCATTTTCTCCGTGTTAATTTTTCCATCGATCGCTTTCCCCCGGTGAAAAATCGCATTTTTTCTCTCGCTGTAGAAAGTCCTATTTCATTCGACGCTGAAACTATGCCACGAATGTTCATTTTGCCCGCTTTTATTGTCTGATGACGTATGTTTATCTTTGCGGTAACAAAGAATGTTATTGCAGTTCTGCGATGCGCTTTGAGCGATGATTTCGTGCTTTACATATGAACACATTACTGCGCTAGACAAATTGGCCCTGTGCACCCACGCCGTGTATCGCGGCTCGCAACTCCGGAATTTCATCTTTGCCGCGCGCCGCGGTACAGTTCATAATCACGGCTGCCGTAATGCCAACACGCATACTTCGGGGTAGACTTGCGAGATATGCGGGCTTGACGTGCCGGCTCACTTTGCGCCGTTTAATTTATCGTCGTTATACTGAGCTCATTTATATTTAAAGTCATAATAAAGTTAATCATCCCGCCCCTAAATTATGACATAAACTGTCATTTCCCGACGGCTAATATCGCTGTTTTGCTTGACAGTATTGTTTGGCGGTGGTATGTTGCATGATTTAGGGGACGAGCATTGCATTGTAAATTTAATAAATTGTTGCATCTTGCGTGGTCGCGGACTTTTCGCGGGATAATTGAACATTCTTGGAGGATGATTTAGTGGGTCGGGGGTGTCTTCAGTTTTAGACAGCGAAGGATTTAGGTCTGTTTTGCAATGAAGAATGGTTTAGATTATGTCCACTTTAAAGATGTGATGGATAAAAATAGTATCGAATATGTATTTTGGTATATTTTCGTATTAAAAAAATTGCCTGACTTTTCCAGGCTTTCCAGCGATAATTGACAAGTTTGGAAAAGATTGTTTTGCTCGATTTGCTAAATTTTTAGCATACACAGAAGAAACAGTGCTCAAAACAGTAACAGATTTATGTGTTACTATTTTGCGAAAATCCGCAGATTTTGAATTAACAGTAAACTTTTTTAGGCAGCACTTTCAAGAATACTGATTTCTCTTTTTTTAGCATTTATTTGAGGTTACGTGTCACCTAAAAAACGAGAAATCGCTATTCTTGAAAATGTGCAATCGAAAATAGTCGAAAGTTAGTTGGGCTATTTTCGGATAGAGTCTTGCTCTAGTTAATAAATCAACATCTAAGTACTATTTTTTTAAAGTAACGAAACATCACTTTTTGCGCCAAACCGTCGATTCAAATATGCAACTTGTCTTCGCCATTACCTAAAGCAGTAACTAATACCTAGTTTTTAGTTGTTCAAACAATAAATAAAAACCGATTAATTTTGTGACTTTAAGTGTTTAGTTTAAATTCAGTCGAATTGTACTTGCAGCAGAAATATATATGTTTTGAATAAAAGTAAGAAAAAAAGATTGAACATTTCTAATTGCAGTAGTCCGAAATGTTCAGATCAAAGCCGAATTTTTACAGTTAAATTTGTACACGAATATTTTATCGACACAATTAATTTAAATATATGGCTCTGAAAATAAAACAAAATGAACAACAACAAATATTTTTCCAGTTTTTTACGGATTTTTAATAAAATTCCCTGAGTTTTCCAACTTTTGTATATAATAATACTTAGGTGTTTCATTATTCTGTATTTTTGAAGTCCTTGCCTCGATAATTAAGATAAAACGTACGTAAAACTATTACGTTAAAAAATTACTACATTCAATTAACTTTTGGAAACGATTTATATACCATATAAACAAAATTTCCTTTCTGACGATGCATCGTGTAACATAAAGAATGCAGTGTACTTAAAGCACACCAATTTTGCACTTCAACTGTTTTCGTTAGAGTTGGTGATACTTGAGTCCACTAATAGCTCACTTTTTCGCATTCATTTAACTCTTTTTCTCCTGTTTCTCGCATGCATGCCTCCTTAAATATACGTTTAGTCGTTTCCAAAAATGTGTTATTTCGCATGCGTGCTACGCTCACTTAACCATAAAAAGAAATTATGTTTTGCTGAAAGCGGCTCGTTTTATACATTGTGTACATTCGACAAAATTGGAATATAGCGTTCCTGTAAGTGCAGAAAAGAATCTCGTTACAACGTATAATAAACGCACACATAAAATATTTATTTAAATGCCCCACCCCGACTCGACAAACATTCGTCCTTCCCCAACCCATCCTCGACATTCAATCAAATTATCACACATCCTCTCTCACACATTCATTCATGCAAGATATTCATTTTCGTTACATAAACCACGTCAAACACCGCCTCGACATTAAACCTATTTCCTATCAAGGCAAACTAAAATTTCGCCGTCCCAACCAGACGTTATTCTCCGACTGATAAAACGACAATAAACCCTCGAGCGACCCGTCGAAAATACCCGTAACTTATAATAACATCAAAAACTTCGCTCTGAACTGAATGCCAGAGACGCGAACGATTCGACGGTGCGTACCGAAGCCATCAGCGTACGTTCAAACGAAACAAATGGAAATAACGTTGACAAACAGCAATGATTTAAATTCTTGGTGTGAAATAATTTTCATGTTACGGAAGCAGTACGTCATTGTCACGCGGCATCGCCGCGCGATGCGCAAATAATCGCACGTTGCGTTACAAAAGGCGCGTACCGTGTTGGTCGGCGAATTTTGTTTGAATAGGTTGAACTGGTGGCGAGATGAATCGAAGCTTCGGGACGAGGATTCCGTCTGGCAGTGAATCCGGAGCGGTTGCACGGAATGGTAGACGAGGTGTGTCTCTTATAAATGAGCGCGCAACTACGATGGGCGCGCAGACGACGCGTATTAATAATTACAGCTTTGTACATTCGAATTAACTAACAGCCGCAGCGCGACGTGCGCCGAGGCACAATAGCGGCGCTTAATAAGCCGCGAATGAAAGCTGGCTTTCGGTTGTCGAATTTATATTTCGACCCGCGCTGCCTCTAAATGCGAACTCTATTTCTCGAACGCGACGGCGCTTCTTTTGTTTGAACGTTTAACGTGGCACTTTGCGTTCTATTTAGAAGTTATTAGCATTGCGTGCATTCTTCTTCATTTGTTCGTCGCAATATAACGAAAAAGGCGAGCAGGAAAAAAGGATAATTGCGATAGAGTGCGAAAAGACGAAAAAACTGGTCGCTGTAGTGAAGCGGTGAAATGCAATTGTTCTAATTTTTGCGCGGGTTACGTGACTTCTTAGAAGTGCAAAAAAGTTGTATAGCAAATTTCGAAAAACGCGCGCCACTGAACGGTCTCATTTCGCGTTGCACGTGCTTGTATTTAATAATGATCGTCGCGTATGAATACAGAAATGGGCCGCAAAAAAGCAGTCGATCATCGTCCGCGGCCGCGAGTCGAGAAACTCCCATATACACGCTTTCCAGATTTATCCGATCTTCCATATCGGTTGCAATGAATCTCCTTTTATTTATCTCTTTGATGACAAGTTGTTTCTTCACTCCTAATGAGGTGTTTCACGCTGCAGGTGAACAAAATATGCGCATAACTCAATAGTACATACAGGTTATCCATACTTTCTTAACATGGATCGGAATTTCGAACGATTCCTCGATTGGACGCCGTAGTTATTGCGAATGACGTAAAAAATTTTTTTTCGCAATTCGGACTGCCATTTACGCTTGTTTGTCGCGAATTATTTATGTAAATGATCGGTCATTTTTGGAATCCAGTTTTTGATTTTCATTTGTCCATTCTCATTTTTATCGGAAATGTTGATTTGCGAAACACGAAGCTGCATTTTGTCGAAACGAAAATTGGTTTGAGAAAAATCGCTATTGTTATTTCAAGCCCCGTGTGTCACCGTCACTTTTTTCGTACGCAAACTGATTCACTGCCGACTTTTTGTTTTAACAATTCTTGATCGTGACGAAATTAATGCTTCTAGGAAATTTTATCATAAAACTGCGAAACCGAATAAAAGCTCGCGCGAGTTTATGATGTCGATCAAAGTCATTTCGACTCGACGCAACAAAGCAAAAACGGCAGCCTTTATCAGCGAGACCATATAACCCGTGTATAATAAATGGCGCGATAAATCATAGAGTCGACAAAACACTCGATTCGCTGTGCAAACAGCCTTGTTCGAATAATCGTCGTTTTTGCCCATTTCATATTCAGTCGGCACTTAAAAATGCGCTCGCCAAGTTCGAAACTGCGACTTTTTCCGTCGAATTTTCACTTTCATAGTCCATAATTCTCCGTCCAGTTTCTAAATGCACTCGTATCATTTTTTCCAATTGAAAGAATGTCAAAAAACCCGATTCATTAAAATAATCAGCGATTGCCCAAAAGCGGCATTGTTTTCTCCGTAACTCAGCTATTGATAGAAGTAGTCCCCTCATAATTAATACGAGCGATTGTCGAAGCTGGCGAGGTTCTGGTGTCCCAGAACCGGGCGAGACGGTTTTAATGACGGACGGCTGTCAGCGCGGCGGAAGAAAGCAGAAAAGGGCGTGAATGGTGCGTAAAAAGATATCGTCGCGATGCATGCATGGCAGGAAAGGCAAGGCACAATATCGTTCGGGTCCACAGCATCCGATTGGCTAATTGGGAAACCCAATAGTTCTAAATTAATCGGTATCATTAATAGCCTCGGCGACGGGCGCGAGTGAGAGTATGGACGAGCGAAAAACAGAACGAGCGAGAGAACGGGAGATAACGAGTGAGACACGCGCTCCGATGAAGAAAAAAAGAGGCAAACCGCACGGGAAGGGATGGTGTCGGCTAGAAAGAGTGAGGCACCGAAGCCGAAAGAAACATTTAAGAAGTCGGACCCGGCATTCCTGCCGCCGACTAGAGCCCACCGCTCTCTCAGGCTAAATTTATCCTGAACGATGGATGAACAATGGTTACATAAATAGAACAATATGCGTAGCAGCCGTGCAACTGAGTGGAACTTGTTCGTACGAAAGTTACTTTGCACCGAATGCCATCATCACTTTGGACCTATATTGATGCGGCGTGCGAGGCTCCAGTTTAAAGACGGCAAGAGTCGCCAAGTGCTTTTTGTATACCTATGTCGGCGCTGCAACTGTGTGGGGATTTTTCAATCGCAGACGTATTCTGACGGTTCGAAGGTGAATAGCAATAAATTGACGTCGGCTTTACGATTGTCGAAGTAGAGTGTAAATTTGAATGTAGGAAGTAGGGTATAGTGGCGAGTTGACTAATTGTCGATTATAAAAGTCGGTTTAGGGGTTTGACGCAAGATTTGTATTGATACGTTTGAGGCCTCGATTTTGTTGAGTAACATTTTTCTAGATGGAAATTTTGCGGCAGTAGGTCAGTTATGTCTTATATGGTTTGTATATATTTAAAACTAAATTAGAGTGGTTGCGAAAAAGAGAATGATGAAAAAGTTGTAATTTACAATTTGACATTGAAATACTACTTTAAAGTTTAGAGAGTCTGGTGTAAATGGCAGAAGTTTGCCGAATCTGTGGCGAGTAATGCGACACCTATCGGTAAGTTCCCTGACTGTAGTTCTTGTCCTCAATCAATTACTTGAAAAAACGAGCTTCATATTCCTTATCGATTAAAGTAAACATGATTTATTTAGACAAAATATTTTATATCGATAATCAGCAGGATTCCTTCAGTGACGTATAACATTAATATAGCAGATAAACAAATTCTAACATAATATGATACAGCGAAGACAGAGTATCGACAATACAAATACAGGTCAATTGAATTCATGGGTGATTTGTCGACAACGGAGAAACGAATTTGCTTATTTACATTATTCATATAATGCGCTACATTTCTATTTTAATTTAGAAATTTAAAAACCTATTCGCACTTGAAAATTGCACAGTTGTTCTGAAATCACGACTTTTCGGACATTTTCGAAATGTCACCACTAATTAATTTCATTCATAATTAAGTATTTAATTAATTTGTTCGTAAATTGACTGTGGTGACATCGGGAATGGCCTTTAATTTATAATAATTACCAGTAAATATGCTCAATCTCAATTATATTTTGCCAACTGTATTTTTAACAGACATTTCACTCTTTGAAGCATTACCTAAGATTCTTAACGGAATTAGATGTAACGTTGCCAAATTTTGATAAGATATTCTTAGAAGTAGTTTCCTTAGTTAGACAATAGTCCATTATGACTTACATTTATTGGAACTAACAATTATTATACAATGGTTCATTTGTTTACTGTCAAAAGCGAATTCTTGTGACTAAAAAATTCCGATAAATTAACCGAACTCACTTCGTTAAACTTAATTGTTCTCATGTATTGTTAAATTCAAATATACACTGACAACGGGATTCAGTAAAATTCCGGTACTATCGCCGGAAAACGGATGCCAGAACTTGTTCTGTAATTTTATAGATGAATCTGTAAATTTACAGAACTTTTGTTTCGACTAATTGATAAAAACAGACGAGTCTGTTTTTGTCAGTTGGTCGAAAATACCCAACAAATAAAACCACAACACACAGACGTTAATCAAAAATATATTACAGAACTTTTACTGTAATTTTACAGATGAATCTGTGAATTTACAGAAAATGCCTGGAAAATCACAGAAAAACTATAATTTTACAATTTTTCTGTAAAATTATAATTCGACTGTAATATTCCGGTTATAGGGCCGGATTTTTCCAGCTGTAGTGCTGTAATTTTACAGAAGATATTTTCAGTGTAGTTCTCTTGGATCAAATTATATTTTTTCTTAAAATTGATGCTTTTCTAATAATTCTCAAATATTTGTAAATTTTTTAGAATTATTAATAATATTGTTCAGATGTACATTACTGTTTTCAAACTCATTCAATTACAGAATTCATAAATAAAATATTTCTTGCTTTCACAGTTCTTGTTTTTCCCATTCTCATCTTTCATTTTACAAAGTTACAAATAACCACTTATACTTCTATTTCATCTCTACTGAAGTTATCATAGACTTCGAACATACATCATCTATTGTAACTTACCATAATCATAATCGATCAACAAATACAACATTTTCGTCAAACTCGTATAACTCCAGACTATCCATTTTTACTTCACCGTCTCGTCACGTAATATCACCCTCTCAGCTCGCACTGAAAAACCTAAATGGTTCAACCTAAGTGGTAAAAATGCCATTTGGTAAGAATTTACCTCTTGAAGTTCTACGACTGAAACTTTTACCGATGACGTGTCCCGTTGTATTTGGCACATTAAAAATGAAAAATCTATCATAAATACCAATTTGAAAACCAATATTCATATCTCATTGTCATAAAATATAATAAAATGATTGACAAAAATTTAACCTCAAAAGATCGATACATCAATCCCCTAAAACTTCAAATGGTAAACTTTGACTACTTCAGTCCGACAATTTTACCCTTTGGTAAAATTTTACCATTTTTGCCATTTAGTAAAATTTTACAATTTTTACCATTTGGTAAAATTGTACCATTTTTACCATTTGGTAAAATTGTACCATTTTTACAATTTGGTAAAATTGTTCAGAATTCAATTAACGAAATTTTTTTATAATATTTCATATTACTTAAGAAATCAGAAAAAAAAATGTTTGAACAGTCAAAAGTTCAATTAGCAAAGCCTACTAGTGGTACTTTCACCACTCACTTTTCTCTGCGCCTCAAAAATTGCGTGCGCAAAAGCTTGCGTTAGTCCGGCGCGGGCGCTTCGTACGTCGCAGGACGCGCAGTGGCACGTATCGGCATTCGCGGCCGATTGTCGTCGCAGTCCGGTCCTTTGATGCGCCACCAGCTTAAACAAGCAAATTTCGCGGGCGAAAAGCGAGCATGAAAAGTGGCCACGCAGGCTCACGTCTATGCTATATAAAGTCGTTCACCCCGATTCAGACAATCTAGTGTCTGCGCGCGGCTGCCGGCTGGCTAACCCGGGAGTGATCCGTGATTGTATTAATATCACAACACGCCGGGGCACGGCATGCACGTCTCTCCGCACTCTTGGGGCAAAGTGAGAAAGAGATTAAGAGACGGATAAAGAAGGAAAGAGAGCAAAACGCCGGACGAAGAGCGAGCGAGGAAAGTCGGCGCGCTCTCGGTTTCTTCGTCGTGAATTTATGGGATCATCGGTGCGCTCGGTGCACCATTGTGACACGCCGCGACCTACAGCTAAAACGGACTTTAGCATTCCGCCAAACCCGCCGCCGAATTGCCAAGGAAGCGATCATTTTTTGCGCGGCCTAAGTAGCGCCGCGCGTTCCTTCCATCTGGCGATCCGATCACTGAAATAGAATCGAAGCGTTGCGAATTTACCCCGATAATTTAGTGCCATACGCGAGGCTTTTCATGCCAGCAAAATTCGACCTGGCTTTCCGAAAACGCGCCCCGGCGTGGTCTAAAAACGATCCGAGAAAAAATCCGATTCTTTTGTGGTGCCCACGATTTCGACGACTCCTCGCCGTAAAAGGAACGATCAACCTTAGAATTTAGAACGAAAACTTAGAATTTTTGCTTTTTGTTCTGAACATTCGAAACAGGTAAAAACTGATAGGCTGATTCAACCCACCAAGTTAGGTTATAATGTTGGGCTATGATAACCTCACTATTTACCTGTTTCATCAGCAGTTATACTGTTTTCCAAATGTAAGCCAATATCTACCAGTATCAACCCTTCATTTTTCCGTGTATGGAGATTTCTGAATCAACGGGGTGTGGCGCGACCCCGCGACAGTTTCCAATAATCCGTCGAGTTGAAATTATTTCCGCGCCGATCGATCTCTCCTCAAACGAACGAATTCCGTCATGGGACGAGTCTCCGGGCGCCTATGAGAATTTGAAAAAAGAGCGCAAAATGCTGTGTCGTACAGGCAGCGTCTTGTCGGGCAATGTATTATTAAGTGCGCTGAAGAAACATTCTTTTCGTCGCGCGTGTGTCCGGGTCCGATAGTTTATTCACGAGAATGTCACGTACGTTTGGTTCAATAACTCACACACCTCAATTGCTGAGCGTGTTCTACAACGGTAATACTCTCCATTATCGCGACCGTTCTATTTGCCTAGCAGATAAGAGAACGCAAAATAGCTTGAATATTTGATGACCGCGAGTGTCTCGTGAAATTTCGATCTGTGCTGAATAGGCAGACGCCGCTGAATAGAGTCGTTACGATGGCGACGCTAAGAGGCGAATGCTCCACTCGGCCGCGAATCATATTCGCGGGACTTCTCCCCAATTTAACGGCGGATCGACGGACGATTGTGATGAAAGTGGCAACAGTCCGAACAGAACATCCACAGGGTTCGGAAATTCCTACTAAGAAACTAAGATTCCTACGACACGTGAAATCTCCATAATTTACCACAAAAATCTCTGTCTCCCAAATATCCCCCGGAAATCCACGTAGAATACACGTGTCTGTTCTGTTTGGGAAGATATAGACGTCTTCGTGAAACCGTCAGCGGCACATTTCGGAATTTATGTGCCGGTGAACGTGTGCGTCGGAGCCTATCGGCGATAGGTAAAGTCATTTCCGGCGTCACATTCATTGAAGACTCATATTTTAATAATCCGAGATAGCCACTCATACATAACGAGCGGACAATACTATTATTCCACGTTTATTCTAATGCTAATGGATTGCTGCGCGATCGACATTCTTTTCAGGCTCGGCACAATAGTTTTAATTTCACGCATCGCTATTCGACAAAATATTGCTCGGCTGAGCGTTTCGGAAATATTAATAACGTCGGCGGGGTTTGAAAATTAGTAACAGTGGCAGAACAATTAATTCCTATTTATATCATTACATTAGTACCAGGGGTAGCAAGAAAAGTAACAAAGAATTGTGAAATGTCTTCTTTACCGTCAACTTTTTCAAAATTATTGTCCGCAAAGTATCTCTTCACTTCCAACCCACCATCTAATTTGCTCGAAAAATCGCGAACACGAAAGCCCTTGGGGTTCGTCTATTTGATTTGCGGTGCTTGGCGCTCCGAACTTGGCTTTAATTTACCACCATTTTGAACTTATTACTCACTCTTTAAGTCATTGAAGTGCAATCGTTCGTACACTTTGAATGTCATAGATGCAATGGTTCTTAGGAAGAGTCCTCAGGAGATTAGGGCAGACTCAGTAAAGGCATGATTGGTAGTGTAAGGAGTGGGCTCGAGTGAGATACTTGTGGTTTGGGTGGGTTCATCGAAAAGAGATTTCGGTTGATCGACTTGTCGATTGCATTAAACACAACGAACTGCAGTCATCCGAAAAAGCCCAATATGCTGCTTTGGTTACGAGATGTAAAGTAATTATTATTATATTTTATTTTTTATACTATTTTCTCATTTCTTGAGAGAACTCATTTCTTGCGATGCCAGTCTCTGTAAAAATCGATTAAAAATTTTCACAGATTTTGGGCAAAAATAACATTGGTTCAAATACTCTATGAAAAGAGATGTCTCATTTTGAGTCATAGACAAATTTCAAATGTTTCTTCTGTTTTGTTTTGAGACATTTTATGTCTATTATATCAAAATGTTTCAAAATGAGAAACTTGTTTTTGTGATGTAGGATGTACAATTCCAATGTCTATAGTGTGAAGAAAAATTATACTCCCTGTAGTATCATTTTCGACCTTTGTTTACAGGTTAAGTTAAAAATGCAAACTCGACAAATAACGAGCTCGAACTAGAAATAAAATCGCAGTTCGATACCGCGCGAACAAAACGGCGGATCGAATCGTGCGATTTCATTAGCACGGCAGATAAGAAGTGGCGCGAAATATGAATTATTAATGGCACTGCGGGAGGAGTGCAATACAAGCGCAAAATGAAAAACTGCGAACGAAGGCATTACGATCATACGTCAGAACCTTACGTACAATATCCGTAAATTATACACATATTAGATGGACATACCTTATATTATACTTAAACTGCTTCTATTAGGGATACCGGATCACAATTTGTGCGACGACGGTGGGAGCGCGGCACGGGTCATGATTAAATTTATACTGTTACATAGTTATTTTCGCCTAGAACGGGCCGATGAAAAATTCATGCGAAATGACGCTGATTTTCAAACATTAAATTAAACGCATTACGCCGCCGTATTATAAACCCGGATAATTAATCGGCATGAAATATTTATGTCGGCTCTCAATATTTCCTGAATGCCGATAAATAACCGTTCGCCATGCATTATTTATCGGTCCCCTGTTTTTGAATTATGATTTTCAGCGGATCCGTTTGCTCGGCTTCTTTTTTCCATCCTATCGCCGTCAGCTTTGATCGCGTCGCGATCGGCCGGACTTGCGCCTCGAATTATCAAAATCTCATTCGGCCGAGCATCGTTATGAACATCGACGGAAATATCGGCAAAAAACGGGCATTGAACGTGCTGAATGGCGGCACCGAAAAACGTATCGTTCCCATTGAAAAAAGTGGTTCATTCATTGATGACGCCTCGATCGAAAAGTCGAGCAGCGATCGGTGGCGTGTCGAATCGCTTAGGCGTGAACGAGGGTGGCGAACGGCCGTCTCGCGCAGGTTGATGGCGCGCGAGAAAGACGCGCCGCTCAATTAGGCGGCGGGAGAAGGACGGCGGGCCGCGGCGATGACGCGGCACATGTGCCCGACGGCCGGGTGTCCTTGAGGCATTCCTCCGGGTGTCGGTCACGGATAATCCGCGCCACTTGAGCGGCGTAACGAGCGCGACGAAATCGCGAAGAAACCATATTCATGTCAAAACACGCTTCCGTCGCCGTTTCATCAAAAGCCCTCGTTACGCGACTTTTTTCTGCGCCGAAATCGTGCGTACATTATATCCCCTTTCAGCCGGGATTCCGCAAGAAAGAGGTGAACGAAATATTTTATTGAAGCCGTCCGAATGCAGCGTCGCCGATTTCGCTGCGAAATCGTGTTTTTGCGCGATATCGATGGGTTTTGACGCGCGGACGGGGAAAAAGTGAAATCGAGGGGCAGTCGAGTAATTGCGTTTTTTGCGTCGGCGAAAAAACGGTGCATTTCGGCTGATCGGACGCGGGTTTTCTTCGGCGTTTCATGCCGATCTGCGTTCGGTGGACAGATTTTTGAAGGTGTATGAGGTCTGGATGAAATGAGGTGGGTAATTGATACCGTTGTTTGACAATTGGTTGGTGGAGGTAGAGATGGTGTTATTGGGAATGTCGCGACGGATCTTCTTATCACAAGTGGATTCCAGTTGTGAGAATCGGGTTCTCATAACATTTTTAAGGATGTAATTATTGTCAGAAAGTGGCAAACACGAACCCTTAGGAACAATAATCTTGCAGTCAGAAAAAGAAGATTTCTAAGAGTGTGACGTTTTTTCCTATCGTAAAAAAGGTAATGCAAAATTATTCACCCCGATAGAACTAGATGTATATTATACATATATTAGACGGACATTCACACATAAAATAGATATATACATATAATATACGTAAATTATACATATACTAGATGTATATCAAATTTATGTTCTATCAGGGCCTTTTTTAATGAAGGTGAAGCTGGCAGACTATTCACCAGCAGTCTATTAAAAAACAGCGGTTCTCAACTTAAATCAAAAATCAAATTAGAAAATCTTTTTTGAGTTTGGTCAAATGCTACAAAATGTATATAATCCGCTTGTGACAATTTCGGAAAATTCCGGAATAGAAAATTCCGCCTATCACAGGAGGATTCCGGTTCTGACAGTCTGATTGTTTAAGAGTGAATCAAATAGCTTGTTGAACAACATTTAAGAGTCGATTTTAAAGAAAAAACACATTGTGCTACGAGGACTTCATATATTTGAATTCAATACATTATAAATTTTCAATTCTGTTGTATATATTCATAAGAAATATTTTAATTTTATTGAATTATTGATGCTTTGAAATGTTCGTGGTCAACGAACATTTAAAAATTCACAGAATTACAATAATTTGACAGTGCTTTTGTGTCCATATAGAAAAATGCATAACATATTTTGACGTTTCCTCATTAATAACTGGAATGCATCTAGTTTGAGGCGAGAACGACTTATACGACATATTACACTGGAAAAACAAGTGTCTAAGTGTTATACACTTTTTGGTGAAATAGACACCAAAAATGTCTAGAAACTAGACATCTTTTCCATAAATAAACACCAGAAGCGTCTAAACGTTTAAATATTAGACACTAGTTTTTCTAGTGTACTGAGTCTCAGTCGAACTGCAATTTCACAGTCCGCCTCTAAAAAAAGTATTAAAGTAAATATTCTTCCAGCTGGTGTCAAGTATATATTCTTGCATTTCACATTATTTTTTTTTTTACAGAATTCTTACGATGATCGTGAAACTGTCTTATCCAAGATATATTTGCCGCTGTTTACCAGTGTCTAAGAATTATACTCAAGAATTATACTCAAAGACCGACCATCTCTTTTTTCCCCACTTCCACTTGTCAAAAAAGCTTTCTGGGCGACTTGGCCATCCTGCAACACTTGTTAATCAACGCAGTCCGCGCGCGTCGCCAAAAATTCGGCCCGGCCAAACCAGGTCCTCTCCCCGCGGCCAATTTTTCACTCTCGCGCGTGCGGCGAACTAATTTTTTACCGTGCCTTTTTGTTCGCCCGCGCGCAGCTGAAAACTGGCGGACAAGATTTTTTATTGCGGCCGAATCCGAGTGGGAGCCAACGAGCCGCGAAGACGCCGATACTTGGCACGTCGCGTATCCGCCGCGACGCGACTTCTATACTTGGTCGAATTTATATCACGTAGGTACATGCGTACACGTACGTGTACACGTACACGGCTGTCGCGGCGGCGCGCCACGAGGGATAGGTATGCGCGTTTCTTCGGTCTATTTTAATGAACGATGAAGGGCGCCGGACCGCACTCATATTTTAAACGCCGGCCGCTATCGTTACATCTGCCATTTGTCACGTCAAATTATATTCGAGGAGTGAGCGATTTATTAGGCCGAGTCGCTTGTTCCTTCCGAGGTGTCGCCGCATAAACAAATGGTCGCGATTTAGTAGGACCACCGTCATTAACAAGCACCCGGTGTACCTGTTCCTCGTTGCCCGTCATTTTTCGTTCTGACTCGGCCCCTTATTCGTGAGCCGCGCTCCGTTTTATCCACCCGGCTGATTTGTTTCCACGACGAGTCTCGCCTAATCCACGCCAATCGAACGAGGCCTGTGTCATCGCGACGTTTTATGAGCTTGTGATGTCGGCTTTTAATCGAAATTGTTTTAACCCCCTAGTAAAAATTGTGATGATGCTGAGATAAGGACCTTATCAGGATACCACATCCCCTGATCAGAAACTCATCAGATGTATACATCAAGCCCTCATCACTGATGTAACGGTAGGAATCGATGTGGATATGATAAGGAAACCTGATCAGGCTTCCAATGGGCCGAAAAAAATACAATGACTGAGACGAGAAATGAACCCTCGATGCTCAGTTTGCAGTTTGACTGTAAACTGACTTGTCTCCGAGCTGTTGGAACATTTTCTACATGAGTCATCACGATATGCCTATCTTATTACCACAATATGATGTGGCCTTATCATAACCTGATCAGAACCTGATAAGGTTAGCCTTATCAAACGATGTGGTTTCCTGACCTAACAAGGCCATGATCAGGTTACCACATCATAACCACACCAAAATGACCTGATCTGGGCATGATCAGTTTACCTGATGAGGCCCTGATGTGGCGAGCCCCTTAAGGGGCGTGCCACATTAGGCCTTACCGATGCTAACATACCGATGTTACATTCGACTCAATGCCTTATCAGGATACCTCATTGGAATCTTCTATGGTTTTCATCAGGAATCCTCTGATGATTTTTGCCAGATAAAATCCTGATAAGGCCCACATGTCTGATGTGGTTTGCCACATCACTGCTAGGGACGCTTTTATAATGCTAATGATGGTTGTAAAATGTTTGTTTGTGAGGATTTCTTTACATGGCTTTGAACACGGAAGTAACCCGGTTAAGATATTTGAGAATATTCAGAGTCAGATTTTCGTTGGGGGAGAGTAATGTGCTCAGGTGTAGTATTTTGAATTTCATAAAGAACACTTACATTTTTATTCTTGGCCAGACACTATCCTATCACTTTAAAATAAGGAATAAGAAATCGCGAGGATAAATCTGGAATCGATCTGGCTACCTACACTGAAAAAAATACAGATACGACATTGTCTAAATCCAGACTATTGCTAGACTTCATCCAGATGTAGTCTGGCAATAGTTTGGATATAGTCTTGCAATAGCCAAGTAGCTAGACCGAATCCAGATCTATTTTTTCCAAGCTGTAAAATGTACCTCATCTTTTACATCACTTTTAATAAATGATCATATTCTCTTCTTCTTATTCTAACTCTCACATATTCAATTTTCTAACGCTTAGTTCAAAACATCAACAATTTCATTACTTTTTTCATCATCCAATAACCATCTTGTTTTTGCCAGAACCAGATAAAAAATAATTTAAAGTCGATTAATGCACCCAACCGGATATTTCGTTTAAATTAAATGCCGTCGGCAGGTCATAAAAGGTCTTGAAAGAATACAATACGTCCCGATGAATCGGCGCAGGAACACGTGTGACGGTGCTGTGGAGGTGTTGAGAGCGCGCCCCCCGGTAGACCGAAGCGACGAAAAAAGGTGCCAAAAATTAACACAGCCGGTGCCAAATGCGCCGTGACTTATTGGGGTGGAAGATGGTGGGCGTGAGGGGTTGAGGTACACTGCGAGATGTTCGAAATAAGATTCGTCCGCGCGAAGTGTGACTGATGGCCTTTTTCAGTTGGGAGATACACGCGCCGTAGCATTCGAAATTCAAAAACACAACCGTCGCCATTTTTTAACCGACGCGGCTCAATTAACATTCCCCGGAGCGAGCAGGATCGCGGATTCGGGAGACGCGCGCACTCCGGGGTTCGGGCAGATTAAAATTAAATATTGATTAATGTAAGCGCGGGGGATCGTGAAAGGGTTAGTGTGTAAAAGGATAACGCGTCGACGGGCGCGGGGGAGGGGACGGGACGACGTCGGAAAGGTGCGCGGGGAACGAGTAAACGAAGTGAAAGAGAGGCAGAAGGCGAAGTGGATGAAGGCGGAGCGGAATAGAGCGAAGAGCCTAAACAAACACACTCGGCCTTTATTGCTGCACCTCCTTTGGCGCGCGTTCTCTTTCTCATTTACACTTGAATCACGGGAGAACTTTGTCCTTACCTTCGCGCTACATCAGAATAACCAACCAATCGGGGATCTTCCATTAAAACGGCTGAACCGTCGGCCCCGTGTCAATGAAAAATAGAGAAACAACTCGGAATTTACATCATACCCGAGCGGTCGGTGTGTCTATCATTCCGGATAGTTCGCATGCAATTTCTACCGAAAAATACTACAGAAAAAGTCCAGCGATGACTTGAAGTAATTATTGGTGGTTATTACAAAGTCATCCATATGATTGTTTTATAGTAAATTGAGCTCTACAGAATATTTAAGACAAAATAAGTTACTACATAGTAAAAAATCCTCTGCCAACTTCACACTTGTTGGTGTAGAATCGGCGTCTTTTTAAATCAACTGGTGTAAAATGAACACGTTCTATGCAATACAAACACTACTTGGTGTAAAATCAAACGATTGTACACCAAATAGTGGTCCTTTTACACCACAAGGTGTAAAAATAGACTGATTCTACATCAACGTATGTAAAGTTAGCAGAGGATTTTTTACAGTGTATATACTTTATGTGTAAAGGAAAATAACGAAACAAACGAAACCAGTTTCTAGCAAGTTTTTCTTATGTAGCTCTGGATATGTAAATAGTTCAACTCTCAGCGCCTTCCCAGATAGTGGACTCAATTTTTATTTGAATCATACATTCCCAGAAAATTATTAATAGAATATTTGTTGAATTTGTTGGTAAATCAATCGCTGAAGCGTGAATCGCGACAGACCATTTTATCGGAGCAAAACGTCAATCAAAATCGCGCGATGGGGTGAAATCGAATTACCGTCTATTAATAGGCCGTCGGCGCTTCTTTATGGCGGGTCCGGAAAATGATTGACGCCGGCGATCAGATAGCAAGTAAGATCGCCGGCGCAACGCTGAAATGTGATTTCCGTGTTTACGCCAATCGCGCGGCCTCCGCGCATTGTCATTCATTTACTTGGGGCCAATTGTTTATCACTCTTAATAAAGCGCGGCTCGTCGCCTCGCCGAGCCGACAATCGATTCGCGCGCGCAAATCCCGCGGCGCGATATAAGGAACGTCGAGGCATAAATAGCGCGGCCGCTCGTAAATCTCCGCGCGTCTGGCCGGTAAATAATACACAAAGATTATTTTCGCCGCCTCGGCAGGATCATCCCGGAACTTCATAATTATCTAATTACGTCTGTCCGGGGTCCCAGATAAAATAAACGTCCGGGGGATAAATCACTGATTAATATTGCACGAGAGACACGTCGAAAATCTCGCTGTCTATTCCGATCTCGATTCAATCTTCATGATTACCTCGAGTGCGCCGGCGATTTCTTTGTTTTCGATTTTTAATTCATTCGCCGGCGCATTGCCGACGTCCAGCCCCGAAAGAAATAATCAAGTCGTCGCTTGTCGTCGTGGCGTTAATCGTGTGGAAAACGATCCCGAGCACTGAAAAAACGGCTCTAAAACAAACAATTTTTGTCTGTTCCAGATAATGTAAGGTAGTAACATAGGCACAGAAGAATTAACAGTCTTCTTGTTTGGAGACAACCCTAACAGAGACACCTCTAAAACACGTAGATTCGTTCTGGAATCTACGTCGAATCTACGTCCGAATCTTCCTCCACGTAGAATCCACATAGATTCCATGTTCGATGTCTATATGGGAATTTTCGTTTAGACAACGTGATGGTCAGTACAATCCAACTCGTCGTCAAATTTCGTCACGATCGTTGTCAAATGTAAACTATGTGTAGACTATTGGAGACACTTTTAGGTTAGCAAATGGTGACTGTCTGTCCTTACCGAAACAGTTTTTTCAGTCAGTCCTTAAATGGCGACAATTGCGTCCTCGAATGTGTGGTCGCGCGAAAAAGCGTGAAATTTGCTCGGGAAAATCCGGCAACGCTTCGATAAAAAGAATGCGAATCTGGGGTAGGCAAATGCAGCGCAAAAATATGGCAAAAGAAAGAAGCGCGTCGTATGTTTCGGCGCTCGAGTGCCACGGCGGCGTCGGGGGAGAAAGGTGTAAAGCAAGCGGAGGTAGACAGATCTCGGCACTTATCGGTCTGCGAGATACCCATTAACGAAACTAAAAGCTTCCCCATATATCTAACACTCCTGGAGCCCTCTTTAGTCCCAGCTTACGCCCCTTCCTTCTCGCCCGTCCCTGAGATAGACACATCGCCGCATTTCGTTGTTTGTCCGTGCCTTTTGTTTTACTTGCGCTGATATATATTAGAGTCCTCCGCACCCTTTGCTCGAAATATTGCTTCAAACGCCCGACGCAGCTCTGATAATTGCGCGATTAAGGTATTTGCATTTTTTAATTCGACGGCAATTGTTCACGCTGAGATTTCGCGTTTCACGAGAATCGGTATACGCGATATTGGCGACCGATTGGTTTGCTTTCACGGGTTCTGGAAAAGGACGTTTTTTATGAAAAATTGTAAGGGTGAATTGCAACGAAAGACAGTGTTTCGAATTTTTGTAAAAGCTTCATCGTAGAACGGAAAAGTTTACAGTAAACAGGGGATAAAATATCGGAAACCTATAAGCGATAAGCTGTTAATTGAGAGTCGAGACGGCGCCGTAGTACCCGGTGCGGTCGAAACTAGTGGAGGTTTTATTTGACCCCAATAAATGAATATGAGATAACGGAATTGTAAAAAATTTCGTTCGTGCAAACTCAAACAGCATTCAGCGTTCATTAATTTCATTTCTCGTTTTAGTGCGCGCTTATTTTCCTTATCTAAATTGCTTTTCTAAACAGGGGACCATAAAATTGAACACAAAAAATCGACAAATTTACTTTTCGAGTATTTTCTGATACAAAATTGTGCTCTGAATCGAATACCTTCGTTTGCATGCGGATAAACATCGGGTTACGGAGTTTTTATTTACACTTTTTAGCGTCTAAAAATAACGTTGCGAGTCAAATTCCAAGATATATGGCAGATCTGCCATTTAAGCCGTGGCATATTTTTCATACGCATAAAATACCGCCGAACATATTTATGAAACATTTTTCAGGGCTTGTAGGCCACTAATGAGCACCGAGACATCTTCGCGACGCAGTGCTGTACTCTATGATGAATAGTTACACTGATTTGGCGCTCCGCAATAATCTCGAAATCGCGTTCCCGAAAATCCAGTGGTTTTTTTCCTGTTCTTGTCTGCTGGCATACAGTTGCACGACGCAGACGTAAAAGAAAAAAAAACGAACGAAATAAATTAACGAAGCCACAACAACAAAATAAAACACATTTGTATCACGAATATTGAACATGCGTATTTGTAGACCACGCGTGCTGAGCAGAATAGTTTGTTTTTTACTTGCGCTCAACGTCAGATATGACACTTACCGAAATCTTCTAAGGCAAGTTTCATAAACATCTTACATTACTAAGATGTTTATGAAACTTTGCTAGGAGACTAAAAATGTTTGTAATTCAAAAACGATGAAAAAGATTTCATTTTCGGAATCATCAACAACTGATCAATTTGACAAAATTTGTTACTCGAATGTAACAACAGAATGAAACGAAATAACTGTAAATAACTTGACTAATCATTGTCGTACATCGAAGAAACGAATTTAATAATTAGAAGGTGACTCGGGGACAGATAGCAGTATTGACTAGTCGGACACGCCTAGGCATAAACTAAACAGAATCGTGTACAGTGTCCGCAGTAACATATACGTCAATACGTGTAATTCCGAGCGGGAATCGGCGATACGAGGTGGTGGTATCGGCGGAATAGTGTGTATGCTATCGCAGTAGGACGTATGGTCTGCTATGGTCAGCTCACGAGTTGCAGGGTTGGGGAGTTTGGTTTCCCGGTAGTTACGAACTGCAGCCTTCCTGGATATACGTATAGAGGCCAGGATTACTGCTGATTGGTTCAGCCATGGCGTGATTAGAGATGTTATCAGCCAGGCAAACCAAATGCCCTCGCCGCAGCAACGTGTTTGCATCCTTTTACCCCTACCGTTAGGTGTGTTGTCACACATTCTGTCAAACAATCATCGTTGACGCATGTTACATTTATTTTCTGTTTGTCCAATTTTCAACTCGGTACTCATACACCCTAATCAACTCTCACGAATTACAATTGCTTTATCCTATCACCCGCGTTACTGTTGCTTTTCAATAATGTGGCTCAGCACAGTTACTTCTATGCCCAGGGTCTGGCTAGATAATTGGGCAATTGTTAACAACAGTACAAAGAGTTATAGAAACAGTCATAACCTGAAAACAACTCATGCCGATTTAATGCAAACCAACCCTGCTGAAAAATTCCATTAGAAACAATTAGATACACATGAAAACATTGGCAAAACCAGACAGAAACCATTAGAACATATCCGACATGGAAGGACAGAATACAAATAAAATTTATATGCAATTCCATATAGTCATCAAGCACCCTATACAAATCATATGCAACATTTAAAAAAATATTATGAAATGCCGCATAGATACAATTAGAACTAGTCCTAATGGAATTTTTCAATTGGGAACTATCCCGCTGTAAGAATCGGCCATGCCACTCGAAAAATCAATTATCGGAATTGATTGCCCCCGAAACGCGACTCGCAGATTAATAAACCGAAATACTCTGCCGAGCAATCCTTTTGTCGCCGATAATCGCCGGGAGATAATATCTGAATTCGGTAATCCTGATGAAAGCGTCGCTGCCAGATTCCACTGTTATCTAATATTGTCGTTCTTCGCGCAGGCCGATGGGCAATTGGGCGCGCTTGTCGTTACGTATGTGCCGCTTATCGTCGCACTACATTTCAATTACGCGCACTTGAAATAACGCTCGACTGGCCCGCTCCTCGTTTGTACGTGAAATTTTCACAGTTCCATGCATTGTCGAGTGCGACTTGCTCAAAGAATCAAAATAAGGACCCTTATAAATGAGCGGCCAGCGCCGGCGAGGGGGCCGTTCACGTTGTCACAATGTAACGTGAATTTTTTTTGGCCGAGATGAAAGGGCGCGTCAATGAAAGATGCTTTTGCGTCAAAACGACGCACGTTCCTCGGCATTTTCCGCGTCCCAGCCTGGCCCCGGTTTCGGACGGCTCGGCCATCTCGCGGCTGAATTATTTATTCGCGTACTTAAGGCGCGCCCAGATGTAACTCAGAACGACGACGCGACATCCCGCACATGTACGCGGTCTCGGTAATCACGGTGCTTCTTTCGCTCCAGCATCCATCCATCCTTCGATACGTTTCCGGCAAATCCTGTTACCGGACATCGTTGTCCTGCATATTTTATCACCGTTCGCTGTACTCATGCTCCCCGGTCGGTGCGCACTGTTACGTCTGTACTTAGAGACATAGCGAAAGTTCAAAGACGAGCGGGTGACTGGGGTAAGTTAGTTGTCGACTGGGAAATATTTATGCGAACCCGGGGCGGAGTGCACTTATTGTATTTGCCATTCTTTTATCACTTGTAGCTCGGACGACATCTCGCTAGTTAAGCGGCGTAGAAAAATTAAAATTGACCAAACGAAGTTCAAACGAAGTTCAAGAGACCAAACGAAGTTGTCGCCCACTTCGAGTGGGGCGAGAAATGAATTCTTCAGAGGTGTTTGTTCATTTTCTGCGTGGAAAAGGTGAATTTAATAGAAGAATGGCCCAAGTAGAAATTTACTCTAGAAAAACGTTAGAAACTAGCAAGTTTTACTAGTTTCACGCTAGAAACTCTCAATA
>JABFPB010001154.1:0-27506 GCA_022817645.1 Ceratoteleas bidentatus | reverse complement strand
TATCCGCACCTTTGAGGTTGAAAGGAGGATAACAAATTTTTAGTTTCAGTCTCCTTTCAGCCTCTTCGTCCTCGTTCATAATACTTGAGCCTCGCTTCAGCCTCTTGACCCTCTGTGCAGCTTTGACTTAAAGTGTAATTTCAGCCTCTTTTCAACCTCCTTTTAATCTCGTTTCGACCTCTTTCCAGCCTCCAGTTCGAGGCTGAAAAGAGGCTGAAAATTTCGTCTCGGGAGCAATCCGAGCGAAGTTACGAAAGTTCTGTATTCAAAATCGCAACTTTTTCTTCGACAATTGTCTCAATAAAAGTGGATCGAAGTGAAAGGAAGAAAGAGAGAGAGATAGAGACGGAGAAGTAGAAAGAGAAAGAGAATGAGTTGTTTCTAGTTTTTTGCACAGAGCGAAACGGCTCGCAGTGTTATTTTCATTATTCGTCATTTGCCCATCGATTACTCCACGGAAGTTTGTTTTCGAGCGTGAACAACATTTGTTAAGTATTTCAATTTCTTCTGTACTTTGTCTGAGATCCAGCTACTCGATTCATGGAAGTGCAAATTTTGTTTCATCGGTAAAGAAAAAGCTTTTTTATCATAAGGTTTCATGCGTTTTTCTATCAGTAAAGAGAGATAACTTCCTAAATAGGCTCCTGAATAACTTCTACAATAAATCGAAAGTTTTTAATATATTGTAGTATATTGTAGGTCAGCTGTTGAGTTAATAATTATATACCAATTAATTTGCATCACAGGTTTGGACAGTTAACAGTGAACAGTAGGTCAAAAGTCAATATTTCAGGAAATGTATCTATTCAAAGGTATACCACTAATTTAACATCAAAATAGACGGTAATTAAGATTCATAGATCAATATAGCTCAACGTTTACTATAAGGGACATAGAACATTGCATCAATATCGGTTAATGGTAACACGTGGCGACCTAAAGTAGAATCTGTATTGATTCTCAAGGGATATAAATGGTCTCAACATGGATTCATCTTCCAAATTTTCTTTCACTGAAACGTCGGGTCAGTATGGATCTGCAGAGTATGATCCGATGAGTCACCATTGGATTTCGTTGAACTGAGTCAACTGCATAAAGATGATAGAATTAAGTTTTCAGGCCATTACGAACTCAAGGCCTTATAGTTGAATGATATTCTTCATTGGATTAGAATCAAGGCAACGGACTTAAAATTGTAACCTTTTTTCCACTGTACTATTGACACCGTTCGAAACTGCGATTAGCATCAACCTATCGTAAATCCGCGATTCACTTATGTACAAGGAAACTGGGCATTGTCAAATAATCGTAAAATACCGAGCATTTAGTGGTAAGAGTGGAAGGACTTGTTACATGTATACCTACGGTATAGTCGCACGTAATCGCTATGATGCGGTAAAACAACATCGTATATACACGTATTCACTGTTTACACCTAATAACGAACGACACAATTCGACTTGTCTTATGTTACATACAAAATTGCGATTCAATGTGCTTCGCCATATCTGTACACGCTACGATCATTCGTCGTCTAATTATCCTCATCCGGCGCAGAGACGAAAATTTGTTTCTTATCGAGCTCAAATCCAGCGCTTAGTTTTAATCTTGGGTTGTGTTCTCGTGTTTTATCGCGTAGACAAAAATAACATCCCGTCGAGGGGAAACAACTTTTCTCTCTGAACCGTCGAGCTAGTAATGCGCTATTCCTGTTTTTGTTTCTATGTTAGTAACTTTGCGGTTGGGTCTAGAGTTACACATCGACTACGGTTATCCTTGCGTGTCGCGTCGGAACGCTCGTCGCTCCCCTTGAACTTGAATTACATGTATGGCAATCAACACTTTTTTGCCCGCGTACGCTTTATATGAGTTACGCGGATACAAACAACACTTGCTTTTACTTGAGGGTAATGTAATTTACTTTACTTGATCGTACTTTAGTCGTTGCTATGGTAGCGCTGGGTCTTCTTTTAGGACGTAATTTCGTTTAAAGTACCTCGCTTCTACTGGCCGTTACATGTTCGAATACATTTACATTAGAAGGTTTAGGATCGAAGATTCAGGGAAAGCTCAAGTTGTATAAGTTATAGAAGGGTGTAGAACACACAGATTGTATAAGGAGTCGAAGAAGAGATTGTTTTTCGGATAAAGTGATATAGAAACATTGAAAGTTCAGTGTAAATGTTACATTATATAGGGATACGTGTGTGTGTATATATGTACAAAAAGGATGACCAGCCCCAGTCGAGAAAGTAAGTTGGAGCGACTTTCGCTTGCAATTCCCAACTCATCGGAGAAAACTACTAAGGATCGGTCTCGGCTTGACTTTACGTAGACTTCTTTCGAATCTTACTTAACTTATAACACGTAATTGGTCCAGATCGCGAAACGTACTCTCGTACGTGAAAATAACTACGGTTTTATTGAAACCTATCGCTTCGGCTCTACTCAGTCCGTTTTTGTCGAAATCTCGTCTTTCTAGACTAATCAACTAAATATAAGTATAAAATATATCAAACGCGAATGAGATGGTGTAAGATTGTGTAGATTGAAGGTAGCGAGAAGCTCGCAAGAACTTTAGAAATCGGATAGTTCAAGCATCTTTGAATTGTAGACGCTGAAGGTAACGTTGGGCCTGAAGATAATCTTTTACTGAAGAGAAGTTGTATAAGTTGGAAAAGTTGGAAAACGAAACCGAGGGTAGAAGTGTAGAGAGGTGACAGATTTGATTATGTCATAAGAAGGGATACCTTTTCACACTCAATTTGTTCTATTCTACAAACGTTCGTATCTTAGAAAAACTAAATATGCACAATCGTCAAGTCTTATGTTGCTTCTCGAACGCGTATTAAATGTTCAAAAACTATATGAATGGTTCTTCGCGGATCTCTACGTCGCAGTACAAAATGTTTGTAGAATTGGTTGTGTCAAAAAGGAAGATGGAACAGGCCATTCTGGGGTTTGTCCGCGACGCGACTGCAAAGCCATTGGTTGCTTTTCTGTGACAATTTCGCTGCTCGGATAATTATTATCACATTGAATGAACGAGTTTTGCTTGGTTGTTGATAAATACCATACGACTCGACTCGTCGTATCGTAAGCCCTACTGTATAAACGTCACTGAAAACTGCATCAATTGAAAATGATTTTGTCCGAACTAACGTTCGTAACAGGTTACGATTTCCTCGAACGGCTAAGTATAATGCTGTAACTACTTTTAGACATTTGTTTGGTGTGTGTTACTTTCTTCGAACGTTCGTTTTCAGAACCATCCATATGCTGTTCCGCAGAACAATGTGTTATACAATCACGTAAAAATCTCTCCGTCGATTTGCTCCTAACAAGTTTGTCCTAAGAACGAATTGTAAAACTGATGTCTATGTTTATAAAATTGGAAAATAAGCATCGTTGGTCTTTGGTCCAATCTAATGTGCTCCCTTTTATACATCTGTCGTCTAAATTCCGTGAAACACTGTTCAATCTAAAATAGCGTAGGGGGCTGGTCGTATTGAACACGACGACTAATTGGAATTGTCACACGACGTCTGTACGATTATTTACACCGGTTAATGTTTATGCTTTTATATTTTAAATGCGCTAACCACATTTCTCCAATAATCGTCGGATTAAACATCGGGTTACTTATCGACGTCGAAACGCCCGGAGGCGTGATTTCGAAAACATTGGTCTGGCCATAAAAACGTGGAAACAACTTTAGAGTGAAACCTGAAAAACGGACCCGTGCTTCTGTCCCTTTTTCGTACTGCGGGCTAACGACAGAAACATTGGTCTCGTTGAATTTATTCAATGATATGCGGCGAAAGCGAAGGAATTATATCCAAATACGAAATGTCAAGTCAGAGGATGTTTAAACACGCATTTTCTGCATCGATATTTCGATCACGCATTTTTACCCTACATTCTGAAACTGAAGACACACATTGGAATTCGCGCGAGTTGGTGCTCGCGTTACATATTTTCCGTGCGTGACGACTTGCGAAAATACGCGATTAAAGGATAGCACGAAATTGACTTCAACTCGATCAACTCACAAGTTTTGATGTACAACGAAATAGTTGCTCGTTGATATACGTCGAACACTATATATATATGCGTATAGGTATGCGTATATACATATATATCTACGTACATATGTATGTCTCGTATAACATGCAATATCGAAAATGTAGATAAAACCGCGTGATTCGATGGAACTTCACAGATAACGAACCCTTGAGGTAGCGCTTTTGATTATCGAGGACATTTTTAACAGCGCAGTTCTTTCATATTATGTGTATTTGAATGTGTGTCTTATGTACACACGTGCACTCTGAATACATAATTATATTCTTCTTCACCGTTTAATATCAACATATGTACATTACAAGGATTATCGTTTAACAGTCTAGAATGTCACGGCTCTTGAGAAATAACTGGTGCTGCAAGATAATGTATACGATTCAGTAAGTTTGAATCGTCGTAAAAAATATATGATTTCAAGTAAAGTTGCATGTCCGAATAGTCGAAACGAGTTGGCGTTCATTAAGGTGGTTGGCTGATTTTTGAAATGAATGTCAGGAGATCTATTTTTATTCCAGTTCAGAACTTATGATGAGGAATTATTCTTAAAAATTTGGTTGAATTTTAATGCACGGTCTTTGAGAAAATCAATTTCGAACTAGCCTATTTTGGTATAATCTATATACCTTCTTATTGTAACTTTTTTTCGAAAACGGTTTAATCGAAGTAAACCAAATTATGTGAAATTATTATTTGCTTCTTTTCGTAAAACTAATTTGAATTTGAATTCCTTGGTTTTTCTGGAATATTTTGTAAGACATCCAATATTCTCAATTTAAGGCAAATACTGTTTGAAATACATTACATTTAAAACTCATACAATCAATATTCTAATCAGTTATATCTTCCAAAAACCTTTATCAATTTTAAATAAAAAATTGTGTTAGAAATGATCTCCTAAGCCAACCTCCTGAGACGTCTAGCAAACGTATAGAGTATTTTAAAATCGGTATCTGGAATGCACTGGTATTTACACTGAATTCCAATGATTTAAAGTGAATGCCACTGAATGACCACAATGTCAGCTTATGACTCGATAAATATTAAAGAGGTTCGCGTCATTAGTGGCGCGGATCGAATGAATTAATGACACGTTGATTCGAGTTAAACATTGATGAAATACTTGACCAACCGAAGTGAATCAATGGCCTGGGCGAATGCCGACGTAAGGAAGCGTAATTTATTTCCGCGATAAAATAAATGTTCCTCGTTCTGACCGAGCGGAAAAATTAGGTTTAAAATTTGACAGACCGGTTACTTTTTAACATAGCTCGTTGGTCTTTCCGAATTGACCGCGCGCATTAGCGTGAAATCGCGATAGTAATTGAAAATTGAACTCCCATAATTTATTTCGTAAGACGAATTTATCGCGTCACTAATTGCGCGAGGCCTTGAAAAATGAAGGAAAGCGGAAATGTTGATGTTGCATATACCGTAGAATAGGGATTCGGATGCTGAGTACGTGTCAGTGAGCATTTGCTTATAATGCAAAATGATATTTCAATCTAAATATAATTTCGCGGTAATTAGGAAATATGATTTATGACCGCGTATTGAACAATATCATTATTGTAGAGTTTGTTGTACTACATAGAAATTATAATATGGAAATTATAAATTAAGGGTGTAAAATAGGTGAAAGTGGGTAAATATTCACAAATTAATCGAGTATTAAAATTGATTTAAAGACATGTGAAGAAACGATTCAAGGTGAATAATAGTCAATAATCACATATTCATGTATGATAAAAAATGGTATCAACGGTAGTTCTGTTGTTAAAATTCTGGATATTTGGTTTCTGTACATGTTCAAAAAATCTTGAAAATTAGACGCATTTTGATTAATTAATTGCTGAAATACACACCTAAAGTATCATACCCAAAATTAGTATACTCAGCGTTTAATTGAAAAGTATCAGATGCTTAGGTGAAGATTAAATGAAAGAGAGATTACATTTGATTGACGTTAATTTAAATTTAATCGCAATATAATTATTGTACCGCGTAAACTTAAGTAAAACAATTAACTGCAATTTTGTGTAATTACAAAACGGCAGAATAAAGTTACAAAGCATGAAATACTGCTTAAACGGCACGAAGTATGTGAACTGTTTATAGTTTCTTAACATAATCTTTTTATAGTCTCATAACATAATACTTTTTATAGTCTCATAACATAATCTTTGTTTGAAAATTACCATTAAAATTACCATTAATCCTGTGACATAGGAATAATGAAATTAGGATAATGGTACAGGATTATTGGTACTCAGAAAAAGTAGCGCCTTTTGCAGTTTGTTAATGACCTTTCTCATTATTAGAATCTCAAAATGTGGTTCGGGATAAAACAATAAAAGTAAATGGAAAATCAGAAGTAAACCATAAAAACATCCCTCATGATATAAAATTATATTAAAAGAATACATATTTTTATCTATTTTTATAGTAACTAATAATTTTACGCCTAAGGTCAAATGACCCTTCCTGAAACCAGAGCGTAAATTGGTAATTTCATGCAGACAATTAAAAAATAATTATCAAACCACCTCAATTCCATTACCTCAACCCCATTTTACGGTATATAATGCGAACTATGATGCATTAGCTCATCGGAGGGTTAGCATCGATCTTCGAATGTCACGTCGCTCCGTCGACGCAAACCCTCCTGTCACTTTACGATTACGCTTTTGTAAATGTCATATCCTTCGGAGGATCGAAATGGTTGAATGCTCTATGTCACTGCATCGTAACATGAAACCCATCGTCAAACTGCACGGATGCGTGATTTCATTTACGGATTATCACTTGAACGCTTTGCTGTTGAGTATTTCCGTAAAGCTCTTAATTAGTAAGTGTCTAATTTTCCCATTTATCGGTATACACTTATACTACACTGTGACCGACACGCTGACAAGTGGATCGATTAGAAATGTACTCGCTTTTCTTCGAATTCGGTAAGTCCGCCCGAGTGTCATCGAGTCCTAATCGAGCAGCCATTTCGACAGAGATCCCCAGCTATTCCACGATTGATTCCCGGCGATGAAATCCTTTTCTATTTTCGTCCACATTTATAGATATCTGCAATACTGCAGTGTGTTTAATGTAGGACATACGTCGTCAAATGTATTATTAGGATTCCAAGTTTAAAGTGTAAACTAATTGTTCATCACTTAAAAGTTAAAAAAAGGGAGTAAAAATGCAATTTTTTCAACAATCCATAACTTGGTCAATTTTGGACCAGTTTAATTCTTTAATTAGGTATAAACAATAGGGAATTTTATAGACTTTAATTGGGCAAGATATTTCTTATTTCAGTTCACGCCAGAGGACGAGAACTTTAAGTTGCGGAGCAATGTTCTAAGTTGTGGAGAAAAAAAAAATGGCCGACAGCCATTTTGTTTTTATTACTCTGACAAAATTTCAACTTGTACAATAATTGAAAAATAAACACTAACCACACCGGAAGTTCGTAAGTCTTTTCACTCCCCCACAAATAAATGTCAATGATTGCCTATTTTTCATCTAAATCCAAGTAAATGTCCCCTTAAACTTGTAATCTAAAATATATATTACACCTTGTTGTAATAATACAGTTCCTAATATAACATTGAATGAAATTCACTGTATTTTACAGCGTTAAGTGTAAAATTACAGCAAAAGAATTATAGCAAATTTTGCTGTAATCTTCACAATTTTTCACTCTGTCTGTCGCGATAACGATGATCGTCTGGGGATAAAATCAACTCAACAATGTATGAACAAATAAAGTACATCCACTTTATTAACTTAAACAAAACATACAACAATGAACAAAGAAACATTGTCGTTTATAATACAAACGAAATCAAAGTTAAATAAGTTGCAATGGTAACGAATATACGTGCAGTGATGACGAAGGTCGTCGAGAAGTGATGGATCGGTCCGAGATGGAAATGCGAAGTATGCGGGTTTTGCTCGGGTGCGGCGGTTTTAATATTAATCGCGTGGTTAATGTGTATTCGCGGGTGCGAATTTCGTCGTTAGCGTTCGGCGGGATGGTCGGGAATCGGGGTAGCAGCAGCGAAATAAAAAGTACGATTTCAAAGCCGAGCTGCACTGGCGACGCCGAATGGCGAAATAAATGTCTGACAAAAAGACTCATTCGATCCAACGTTTTGTGACGTTGCACAAAATAACGATACGCGGATTCATGTTCCGCGCCACGATTTGTAAAGAACGAATAAAGAACGAAGTCTCTTTCGCAAACGTATCGGCTTTCGACGTAATGTTAATTAATGTTTAACAACGCTTCGTTTATGACAAAAGTTCAACGAGAGGAATCCGACTTTTTTAAAAGATTTAAGGAAATTACATCTGCCATGCGAATGAGCCGGGTATTGTTTTTTTAACAATACTTATCGTTTAATAATCCTAATTTCTAAATTTTACTAATTTGTTTTATCAAAAGTGTACAAAATATCCTAAGGGTATAATCTAAAAAATCTTTATTATTATTCCTTTCTGAAATATTTTAAAAACATTTTTCTTCTTTTTTTTCAAAAGAAAAATGTGATGAAAAAAAAATTCAATAGGCAAACGTTTATTATATCAGAAACAGTGGATTAGAATAAGTGGGTTTCAACAGAATAATCAGTTAGTTGAAATATTAATATTGTTTGAATGTCACAAATGAAGCGTTGATTTCTGGAGATAGCTTTTGAATAACAGTTTGACTACTCTATCGCAAGTAATTTTCTACATAGTTAAATGTTTGTTAGAACTTAAAGTTATTACCTTAATCAAGTCGTAAGAGAAACACTCCGTGAAGGAGTATTAATAATGAAGATTCGAATTAATAATTTCAATACAACTTAATCAACTAGTTACAATAATTCTTACCATACAAATTTTTAATTACAAAATAGTCGAATATAAACACATGATAAATAAAAAACTTCGATAAATATTTGTTTGCTTTATCAGAGTAGTCGTCGAAAAAAGGACAGAAAAGAAAAAGCGTAACGCGTGAAAATGCATTAATTCACGTGAGATGCATTGACTTTGGGATTTCTCAAATTCATCCGTTTCCTGGAAATAAATTACGGCGGGAAAAAGAATGAAAAAGTAAGCATATGAGGAACGTTTTTAATCGGTATCGCTGGCGAGAATAATGGCGCACAAAATGCGGATGTAACGGAGAAAGAAAACGATGCGGTAAAAGCGGATATATGTGTGTGTCGTTTTTCGAACGTCTTTTTGTATTTTTTGACGAACATTTTTCGCTTTTTTTTCGACGAGATAAGAATGCTGCGGGAAATCCGGGTCGCTCTCGGTTGACCGCGCGCGATTCCAAAACTGCCCCGGTGTCTTTGCGTTTAATCCCACTGAATTAAACGGGCGCTGCGTCACGGGCGGCGATCAATCGCGCAATTGATTTCGCGCCACAAGCTTCTGTTATTAAAACAAATTGCTAAACGAACAAAAGGGGGCTACGGGGACAGAAAGAGTGATCGCGAAATTAAAAACGAACATTGCCGTCGTGGAATAGTCGAACTTTCGATTCGTGTTTGGCGCCTTGTAAATTAAAACTTAATTCAGGCATCGACGAAAAACAAAAAGCGAATTGAACAAGACGGAACCCCACCACAATGCAAAAATATTTCGTAGAAACGAATAGAAATGAATAATTCTGAAAAAAACTATGAGAGTCCCAATTTTTTCAGAATTTTTCAGATATTTTCAGAGATTTTCAGAGGTATTCAGAGATGTTCAGATGTTTTCAGAGCATGTATCAACGATTTTCAGAGATGTTAAATGAATGCGGGTTTTGCTAAAATACCAATTCTTTTCTATTCACTTCTACCAAACAATTTTTTGCAGGGATTGCAGGGATTTTGGGTTGGGCCTTCCTTCGTTTTGTCGCCTCAATGTGACTTGCGGAATTAATTTCCGTGTAACAAAACGTCTATGTTTAGTAACTATACTGAGTTAGACGGCAGTTGAGGGTTTTTCCTGCGATATATACCGTTTACTCGCGTCGCGCGTGCCCTCTGTCGGCAAACGAACGCAAAACGCACGGGCGAGCAACTGCGCGCCGGAGTCTTCCGCGGACTTAATCTCATTAACGAGACTAGCGAAAATTGTTTGTCTCGAGTAGCGCGGGAATAATGAATGTTGCAACGTTTCGCGTGCAGCGACGTCGTAAGCGCGCCGCGTTGTTTTGTACTTAATGAACACAGGGGAAGAACGTAAAATTCGCAAACGGTTCGAAAACGCTGCGCACATCAGTTACACGAGACACTCGCACGTCTTTGTCAGGCATTCGAGGTTCAGTCACGCGACACGTGTAATGTACCCAATGAAACACCGAATCGTTTTCAGGCTTCGACGCAATGTTGCAATGGGGATAACAGCACGTTTTACACGAAGAAAAATTTTCCTTGAAACGTTACTGCACTCTGAGAAAACTAATTTCTAAAAGCAACGAAAAATTGGAACACTTTACGGTATATATCGTAAAAACAACGATTAAATTCGTACACTTTACGATATATGTCGTCAAAACTACGAAAAATGCGTACATTTTACGCTATATATCGTAAAAGGTACGAAGTTTTCGCAGCGTTTACTAATTAGTTATCTCAATGGAGAGACAGTAACATTTACCATAACCACTGGTATTCTTGGCACTAACATTGTATGTCAACGAAGAGTGTAAGTAAGATGTAATCTGATTGAAGTCACATCATATTGTGAAATGTTGTAAAATTTGTGTAAATTTAAAACTCTTTCATTTGGTTATTGACTTGATAAAAAAGAATCGGGAGAGAAACGCCCGAGTTAAAAAAAATAAGAAATTGATTAAAATTTGTTTTAACTTTTTGTCTAAAACAAGTAAAAACATATGTGTTTTCTTCATTTCTCCTATTCCGTATGATAACAAATTTTACCATACACTGAGGGGGAAATGTTAAAATCCCTTACTTTTGTTACACCTTACCAGTTTTTATGGTAAATTCGAATGGAACCTTTTTCCCGTGCAATCTTATAAGTTTGCTGGGCGAGAGAAACGTCAGGAACTCGGACTGTCTAGGAGAGGTCGTCTTTGGATCGCGTTCGATCGTGGCGAAACCCGAAACAAGGCACTTACCGAACAAATCCAAGCGTTCAATCGAAACACAGTCCTCCCGGGAAACCATATTTAACGAGGGCCGCGTGTCGGTGTATTGCAACATTTTGGCCTCCGCCTTTGGTACACTGCGATTTACAACTACAAGAGACGAGTACTTGCAACGGTTGTCACAGTCACCGTAACATCGATAGGTTATTACAACTAATAGTATTTTGTTTCTGGTTGCCCTTAACTTAAGCCAACTTGTCCCGCGAACTTTATACAGATCTAGAGAGACGGTCCCGCGATGCCTCGATTTTTCTCATCGTGAACAATCGCGATCTCACGGGGCACCGCGCATATTTACGACATATTTACATTTAACATTCGTCGCATAAATACATTTGACATATAAACGAGATATTCATTCATTTGGTAACCGACAACGAACTTAGCGGACCTGCTCGAAATCGCGTTTGATAGAGCCGACGACTCAGGGTGGCGATAGCTGATCGTGATTTAGGGGGTGTTGCGCATTTTCAAAAGTTTTATAACGATTTGCACTATCTGAATGCGTTTCCACGGGTATTAGTTTTAACAAGTTTTATTATTACATATTGTTGATACGAAATTTTTTTTATGTAAATATTTGTTGGATAAGAATATTGGTGTTACTGTAAGAGAAATTCTCATAACTTCATGTAAGAGGAATGCCCTTATTACCGCGGGAAAAATTAGAGAACTGACACATTTTCGCGCGAAAATGCGGAAGAAGTTTAGCTCTGCATTTTCGCGAAAAAAAAGTATAACTTGTAATATTAGGGAATTGAAGTTGCATTGAATTGCTTGAAAATTCGTATAAGTATTACACAATAAATCACAACCGACCATCGGCGTCCTCAAATATCGACTGTTTCCTCGTCTTCGAATGCTAATTGATGTAAAACTGAAACATTTACGAGAAGCTTTCAAGTGACTTTTCAGAGGCGGCTCCACCCCGAGAGTGCTCCGAATCCGATAACGACTGCATTAGCATTTTTAATAAAAAAAAACCTTCGATCGTGACGGAATGGAAAACCATTGTTTTAATTTATTCCACAACTAAAACGATTATTCCCACCGCGAAACTCGAGATGTAGCTAAACTGCGGAATCACCTTAAAGCTCTCTAACAAAAAGCACTGTTTCGGTGGTAATAGTCATCTAATTTGGCACAATTGTAATGCGAATTGCGTTGTTTGCCATAACGAACCAAAAATTTCTCGAGCCCACCGCAATCGCGGCTGTTCTGGCTCGATCAGCTATAAAATCGACATTGTTTTCCGCGACTCTTTCGCTTTTTTGTCTCCCCTCCAGGAGCGCTGACTTTTGATCAAAGACGGACAAAAGGCAGTCTTTGCTTCGCTGTATTATGTTTATTTTTATTCCAGCATGCGTGCCGCGTCTTGTGTGGGAATGGGGTTCGAACGAATTTTCTACCACGGTTTTCCTGATTCGTCAAGTTAAGGTCATGCCGAAAGTGAGATTACCGGCATTACAGATTTCTCAAAATACGATTAAATGACATCGTTTGCATTCATTTAAAGTCCAGAGCGAGATTTTCTCACTTTTTTACACGTTTCTATCACATCGTCAGGTTATTTTACGATTGATTGTCGAAAAGCCGTTATTTCTAGTTTTCGAGATGGAGAAACTCGTAGAACTCACGGCATTTCATAATGCGTTTATTCAAAGTATCACTTTACAGCTGACAACATTCTCCCATAAACTCAGAATCTCGTTCCGTACAGTTTGTTATGAAATATTAAATAATAATATTTCATAACAATTTTTCAGAAGCAAAGTCCCTAACTTCGCTGCAGCAGACTTTCGACTTGGCCTTAACCCTTTGCTCCGTTTTCGACGCAGGTCGCCCCGTTTACGAGGCATTGTTCAACGAGCATAGAACGATTCGCTGTTCATAACGTGTTCCATACGTCAAACGATAAACATTATCATATACAATATACTTTTTCGAAAAACTCGATCAGGTAATCAACCAATTCAATAGCACGGATGCCGTAAAAGTGTGCACCTGCACGCGAGACTTTGCGTTGCAAGGAACGCGACGTAATTTTCGATTCGCCGAATTTCGTTTCGCGCTGGTTTGCGCCAACAAAGTAACAATGTCGCGAATAACAACCATAATACTATGCGCCAATCTACCACGTTAAATTATTCGTGTAAATTATGATTCGCGCGAACAACGGTTCGTATTAAAAGCAGTTATGTCATATCATTACGTAACAATGAGAGTGAACAAATGCGCAACGCCGTATACGCCAAACCTCTACCATTTACAGTGCCAAAAAATGTACCTGCCGTGGCAGAATTTGTAAGTTACCAGTGGAAGGCAATCATAAAAAACGGAAATATGGTAAATATTCTCAAAAACAACTGAAACAATTTTTGTTAAAAAATGTTTAAGAATAATTTGTTTAGAAGCAAAGCCCCTAACTCCGTTGCAGTAGGCTTTCGACTTGGCCTAAGAAGGTTTATCCCATACAGAACGGAAGTTTAGAAAATGTTATAATGTCGCTTAGAGAAGGTTTCGTAAACGTTATTTCCGAAGTAACGTTTACTAAACCATATTTCAATATTCTCTAAGCGACATTATAACCTTTTCTAAACTTCCGTTCTGTATGGGATGTTACGTTAAACGTTTAATACATCTTAAAAAAACATTTTAAAGTCTATGATCTGTTAAGAAATTCTCAAACCCAATTTTCTGCTTCCACTAACAACTTCAGGCGTAGATGGCGCGGCGGTCGTATTAAATTGAAATGGTCTGGCGAAACACTCGGAAACGTCACCCCCCGATCGAGGTTGGCCGATTTCGTAGATCCTTCCTCGTCTCGTCGAGTCGTCGGCTGTCTTCCGTCCATTCGACGGACAAGTCCCGCAAATCAACAAATTAAGACACTACATTATCGTTCATGTATCGCGTATGACCGACGTGTATCGCCGTTTCGTCGTAAAGAATGGTCCAGCTAGATTTGTTCCTAGGTTATTCATTGCTTCCTATTTGTAAGGCAGATTCTCGTGTGTTCATTTGTCCTGTACATGACATTGTATGTACAGCCGGCTCCTTAAACGCACGCACACACGCAAGCACACCATTACCTACTCTCTTGTCAATTCTTAAGTACACATATATTAACAGGTACGCGACCGCTCGCGAGTTACGACAACGATCGCACATTTATAACATTTTACTCTTCTTTTCGCATTGTCTGCTTCTGCAGTTTCGTTTTTACGGGTTATTCGTCGTTTGTCCGATCTTTAGCTACAACTTTTGGCGGTAGTAGTCCATCCGTGGTACAATGTCATTCTTTCGATGTCGCATCTAGAGCCTATATCCTGTGAACAAATAAAAATAAAAAAAGTTAGGATTATCAGTTAAATAGATAGATTTAAAGAACCTCTGACTTCTATAGATCAGTGTAACGTGTAAATGAAACAACGTGAAATTATTCACGTTTAAAATCCGTTTGGTTAACTGTTACATAGGTCATAAACATTATATCCCATTAATTCAAAATCTCAGAAGGCGTATAAGTTACACCGACAGCTTGCTGTAATAAAAGTTGCACGGTAGTTAAACGCCACCAGTTAATCATTATTTGATGTTGAATGTTCCGAGATTACGAGATTCGTTTTGCTAGTCAGTGCTGACTTAATATTAATCAAAAGACGGCACAAAGTTTGGATCGCTTTTAGAAATAATTTATCGCATTTCTGACGATATTTATTTTTGCGAGTGTTTGAAAGAAATCCGAAAAAGTGAAAGTATAATAAAAGGATTTATGGCTCACTGTGCGTACAATTTTTATTTGTACCGGAAGAAATAATACCCTAAGTTTTTTGCGGGCACGCGTATTTTTTCTTTAACTGCGATTTAACACAGTAAATCTTGCTAAAAAGGATCGATTGTGTTCTTTTTTGACAATTATTGTCTTTTATCTGCGAAATTTATTAACGGATTTTTGTTTCTCAAAAGATTTGTTAAATTCATGGGCACATTAGTTATTTTCTACAGCGGATTAATATATAACAATGCTTTAGTAGTAGAATTCTACGAAGATTACATTGAAAATCATGTATTATTGGATATACTGACATTTATTGAAACTAATTTGGTTTTTGATGTACAGAAGATATTTTTGTAACCAATCTTCATTTCCACGCCGAGGAAATCGTTTGGTAGTAAACACTTTTTATTACTTTCACTATTTTAGAATTCACTGTGAATTATATAATGGACCACGTGGTGATTGCTAATAAATTTCAATTTATTAACATAGATTAATTTAAGTATACAGTTCATTGCGAGAATGATAGTGGCTATTAAATTGGTCGAAATTATTGCTGTATATTGACGCGTCGAACATACGCTCAGTTGTAATCAAGATTGCATGCACTTCATTTCGGCAAGTTACTCTTTTCAAAGTAATAATTGGACGCGTTTATTCGAAACAAATAGTTAATTGAACTTTATTAATCGAAGTGTCAAGTGGTGTGAGACCCCACAATGAACCGGGGCTCTCTGAATGAATCAGTTTCATTATCGATGTCGAAGAAATTAATCGCGAAACTGAGAATATTGTATTTAAGTTTATTTGATAATTATCAAGCATCCTCCAGAGAACAGCACGTTGTTTAAGTCGCCTTGTTTGAACTCCGTGTAGATTATATTGATTTGTCGAGTTCCTTTTGTTTTAAGATGAAAGACTCATCTGAAGAAACGAAATCACGACGATGCTCGTTATTAATTAATCTGTTGCTTGAGGAATTAATTAATAGCGATTGTATTTGCTTCTACAACTATTTGAAAATAAAGAATAAAACACTACTTTTAAGTATAAAACAGCGAGTATTTTTAAGACAGAATAAGAGATTTGGGATAAAAAAGGGAAACTTTTCTTTTTTATATGTTATATTGAGAATATGATTCGTTGAATAATTGAAATATTATATCTGCGATATAAATAACCGGAATAAAGCTGAGAAAAATGATTAACAATGAGTAACGAGTCATTGAATTTTTTAATTTATATATATAATTTTAACATTCTGAAATACACAGCAGGGACTTCTCGATATTAAAATGTAAAGCTGTATTGATAGGTCTACCCGCCTTTTTCGAACCTCGGGTGTGAAAGATCTAATAAAGAAGGGCCAGAAAAAATTTGCATATTTATTATGCCTTCGCGTCAGTAAAAAACAAAGGTTACCCTCTCATAATTTTTTCTTTCGATAAGTTAAGCAGCGTGAAAATTAAAATATTAAAAGCTGACAGTTTTTGCAAGCTACTTTCATAATTCCTTGTAAAAAGAAAAATTGATCAAAGTAAATAAGTGTTATTTTCTGACAAGTTTGTTGTAAACAAGTTCTGAAACAAACTGAAAAATGTAATACAATCCTCTGCCAAACGCCGTAAAATGCTAGAAAATCTTTAATTTTAGAAGAGCTCTTTGTAGTTCCATCACCTTTTTTTCTACCTAATCGCTTATTTTGACATATTAATTTTTTCATTTGACAAATCTTTAAAGACAAGCACTTTAAAGATAAGACTGCAGTCACCGTAACCAAGTGTTAAGTTAGTAAGCAATTTACTAGTTATAACGAGCGAAGTCGTAACTGAAAATTTCGAACTGTAGCCTAGAACCCGACTTGCAGCCTTTTTAATTGAATTTACCGTGCAATTAAACTAACACAACGCGCCCAAAGTTTCGACTGAAACATTTGACAATTACAGTCTCGCGGTTTTATTGTTATGATTGTTGTTTGGTCAGAGTTACCATTTTATTTGTCCTTTTGCTATTTATTCTTTTGCGACAGTTCAGTAAAGCGCAGTTCAGTTCTTATTTGCGATGTAAATTTGTTCGAGCCGTTGTTCAAAGTTGTAACTGTGCATGAATTAATCATCGATTTCTTCTTCGTGCGTTTTATATCCAAGTGGCCTGTGAAGTTCCTGTCGAGAAGTGTTAGTCACGCAATGAACACTTTTATGCAAACATCTGACCGTTCTATAATCTATGAATTTAAAACATACACGTGTCCAGTATCCTAACCAAACATTTATTACGCCTAAGTACCAATATTGCATACGGAAACCGACTAATATCACACTTAACTAATTTATGTCGCGATAATTGGTACCTGCGCTGTCACCGAGAAAAAATGCGAATGAATTTCCAACAACTTGTAAATTTTACAAGTGCCTGACATAAGCAGCGAAAGTTTTTAATTTGTCATTTATTCAAGCTACAGTTGTTTCATGACGAATCATGAAACCTTTGCCCCACTTTTTTGTTTTCTAAAGCATTTTTCAAATATGTTGTCTATCTTTTGAGTACGTCTTCTTATCCAGAAGCAATTTTGGCAGAATGAGGTTTATCCGATTTTTCAAAGTGGAGTTGTAACTTTGTTAAGTCAGTGCGCAAACCGAGTGAAGTCATAGAGAAGGAAAATTGTTTTACCGTGAAAACATTATCTTGAGCTTTGTCTTTGGTTCATGTGGAGCCATAAATACACGTGCCGCTGGTAGGCCATAGTACGGTGCGCCTTTTTTAGAAGCCCTGGATCACGCCATAAGCTTCGAGGGTAGACATTATGAGGTAGAACACCCATAAAGAGAACAAAAATACGGATGTGATGACTTTAGGTACGAATGGTCCGCCGAGTTCGCCACCGATGCTTTTCGCTCGTCGCAACAGCAAGACCAGGATTACCAGGCAAGCCTCCGTACAAAACAGAGTCACGGAGAAGGCCAAGCTGTCGATTAAAATTAACATTTTATAGTTCACCCAAGGTTTCAATTTAGAAAATTGTAGTTGTAGTAACGTAAAATTAGAATGTATATGCAAATTGGTTAATTTGACAAAATAATGGTTTACGCTATATATTAAACTTACTTAATTAAATTTTGAAACAAATCTCTAATTCTTTACCGAATATTTTGAAATGATATGAAATTCGGTCGAGTGTTGAATTTTGGAACTAATTATATGATTTTACAGTAACGAACGGCGTATACCGTTTATGAATAGTAATTGATATTTTTTGACATTCGGCTCATTAGACCGATCGTAATTTGTAGAATAAAAGGACACTAACTTGCCGGGTTCCACGTTGAATGGTTGACCATGGTAGGCATGGTAAATAGCAGCGATGCTCCACGCGATGCCAATACCAAGGAAGACGTTCACTGCGTTGCTTCCGGTCACGTTTCCCACACTGGCGTCCGCGTATTTGTCCTGGCAGGCAGCCACTTTGCTCGCGAACGTGTCTGAAATACGTACATCGATATATTTCAAATTGCCTAGGGATATTTTGCAGATTTTTCTTGGACACTTTTCTCGAGTGGAGGCAAGTGGAAACACAATTTCAAAATTGTGCAGCTATGAATAAAAATTGGATTAACGTCCACAAATTGTGTACGTATCATTTCAGCAAGCAGTATACGTTATCGGAAACGTGGCAAATATTGATACAAAGTGTAAAGGAAAGTTAGAAAGATTCATAAGTGATGGTTTGTTTGCAATTGGGAATAGTTGTGTTATCTGTCTGGAAGATTTTTTAAGAGTATGAGAAAACTGAAGAAGTAAGCACATTTTCTCAATATTGTGGCACATGACTTGTAATAACCTGCAAGAATAAATTCGTCGAGCAATAAACAGCATTACTGTTTGCTGAAATGAATGTAGTGTTATCTGCGTTATTGCGAGCTCCTTCTCGTTGGATAAATCGTTTAACCGAGCTACCACATTTCCTCTAGTTAATTATCAGATAAAAAATGTTTAGGCATCATCGTATTCCTCCAACTATTCATTATCGAAATCGAGCGGATCCATTCAATTTGCGGTCCCATTGTTTCGTTGAACAAAGCATAATGAATTATTATACCACATGTCTGTGAATATATTTCCGACTTTTCTATAACTTTAGCTAAAAATCTTGAGTATTTCAAAATCGATTGCTTATATTTTTGAGCTTTTTTGGGGGAGAAACTAATTTTCAGTAATACAAATATTTGTTTAAAACAGGTTTTCGCGACATGGACAAAATGTTTAAATTATAATCTAAAAAGTTAATAACTTTGGCATTGTACAATTTCATTAAACGCAATTTTATAAATGTTTTCTAATTTGTACATACTTATTCGATAATCTTAACCTTCGATAAAATTGTGTATGGCGCAGTTTCGTTAAACAATATCGTTTAAAATCCGCAACTCTTATGTCATATTAATCAAACAATGGTATGCACTGCCAGAACGCCACTGTCAAAAAAGAGAGGCAAAAGAAATTAGAAAACGTTTCAAGTTTTTAATTAAAAACTTTGTGTTATAACTGCACCTTCGAAGTCGGCAAATATCATTTGCGCCGATGTTTTTATTTGTATTCTTTTTGCGCCGCTTTATAGAAATAAATCAATACGTCGATTACAAAAGTAATTACAAACTTATCAAAACTTGTTATATTTGTAGGGCATTTTTTCTCGTAAAAAAATTACCTGGCGAATATTATGGTCAAACAATGAAAAGGCTTTTAGATTTATATTTCTTAAGAACAAAAAAATATAAAATATAACAAATATTAAAAAAAATGTTAACTGAATACTGATTATTTCGCTCGTAACAATTATAGCATGCAAAATAACGAATAAATATTTTCACACAAGAACGTTCATCTTCGTAAGTGGCAATGACGTCGTTCTGCATTACAATCTGCAGGAATAAATCATCGCGGTTTAATGGAATTGATAGTACGTTTGATTCCTGCAGCACGCGTATCTTGAATTATAATGAAAGGTTTATTTGCGATCAATTTTCTGACCTGTCTCTTACTGCGGTGCTTTATTAATATTCTTGTAGGTCTTGTCTTATCGTTGTTGGCACGGTATTATCAATAATAATTGTCGCAAAACGTGCCGAGGAAAAATTAGTTTTCATGCCGAACAAACATGAACATAAAGGTAGTTTTCATTGCAAAGATAATCTGCTGGAAAATTGCAGTAGCACTGAAAATTCACAGTTTATTTAGTAAAATCGGAGAAAGAATCTGCAATATGAAATAAAACATAATTAACAAACAAAATAGCTTAAAAACATGCCTAAAATATATCTTCGCGATTCTCTCAATCCCCACATTAATAAAATAAATGTCTTTTTCCAAGACACTTTGGCAGAAAATGCAGGAAAAAGATAAATTTAAATAAGACATTTTAAAGTACAAAAAAACCAGATAATGTATAAACATCTTCAAATAAGACACTTGTTTTTAATCTGACATTATTCGTTACATCGATATTACATGATTTCTCCCAAAAATCGCGAATTAAACCGCCCGTAATACTGGTCGTACAAAATTACGAAAATGGCCCGTTACAACGATCAGACATGTGTTCGAAATGTCGCATCAAACGCGGCGGAAATGTACAAACAATTTTGACACCGGACTCTTTTCCGTAATCATCGCTACTCGTAACGTAAATGCAAAAATGCGATTTGTTATTGAAAATTCGTCGCAAACATTGTCAAATAGACTGAGCTTTAGTCGCAGTTCGTAAAACGCGCGTTCAGTTGCACCGAATGATATTTTTCTGTCGCTGGCCAGATTCAATTTGAAAAGTAGCGACGCGTCCATGCGAAACAACCACGCAGTCGGTAATAATGCGAGTGTCATACGTGGCATCGCCGCGCATTTTATTGCTCCATTTACAAGCGCGTCTAATTTTTGCAAAAAATTCGCGAATTCTTGTCGATGAATTTCCATTTTTGAAATAGAAAAAGGGAGCGAGAAAAAAGATACAACTGAACGAGGAGGGGGGAACGTCCGCATGATTTTGCATGTTATTACGTTTTTATGGCGGACGCTGCACGAGAATTTACATGCATTTACATGCCGACGCAAACCTGCGCGGAAATTCGGTTCGTTCTGATGGATGTGTTTTTAGTCGGGATTGCATAAAAATAATACAGTTTTTCGGGGCGTTTGGGTTTCACGTGGCGGCTGCTGTTAAAACCGATGATTTTCGGTGACCAATGAACTCGAGTTCTAGTAAACAACCAACGTTGGGACATTGACGTGATGTTGTTATTGAACGCATTATTAGCAAGTGACGTCGCAACAAAAAGTTTATCGGTTTCGCGAATTAATGTAATGAGGTTTTCACGATTTTGCATAAACTGTTTTGGAAATAAGCAGATAACGAATAAAAAAGAAAGATTCGACCATAGTATTTATTATCAACACTCGTTTAGTTTTTTCTAATCTAATTTTCCAACTTCATTATTATAAACAATTGTACCTTTTAATTAATGCAAAAATTAAAAGGAATATTCTGCAATGTATTATTTCTTTCCAAAGAAATTTTTTCTGTGGAATTAATATTTTTATCATTTCAAATTCCAGGATGGTCCGACTATTCGTATTTAACCTCCCTAATACAGTCAGTTCACAAGAAACGGCGCCTCTGGCGAAAGTCTGGACGATTTCTGCGCGAGGATCGCCGCCGGAGCTTATTTTTATTTGCTTTTAACGGCCGATTTCACGAGATCCAGATTACGAGCCGCAACAAAGCCAAACGCCGAAATGACATGGCTCCAATTATTTCCACGTATTGAGTCACTTTTGTTGCGGCTGGCAAATTGGCAACAAATCAACTCGGCCGATCGTTTCTCGCGCGCACACAGTCAAATAAACGCCTGCCCCCGGTTATTTATTTTTACATGCTATTGTTTTCGTTTGCCCGAACATATTGAATATTCATCGCGGCAATGTCACGCGGAAACACAATCTAAGTCTAATATTAACCGGCGCGTTCGATTTCCCCGGCCCGTTTTCTCGATTTCGAGCGCCATCTCGTAATGAAAAATACACCTCGTTATAAATCCGTTCGCCGTTCAATTACTCCTCGACTTAATCACGTTGTTCAATTAGACTTTATTAAAATGCTATCCGATATTAATAAACCGAAAGCCCGAGTCAAAGTTTCCAGGTCGAAAAAAAACGAGCTCGCGACATGAGTTACATTAATTTCCGATACGCTGAAAAAGTGATCGAAACGAATTTTTTATCGCTCGGCGCTTTTGTCCGCTTAATGACTATTCCCGCCGCGATGTTACTTCCGCAAATTACGGGTCGCGCATTACGACGGAAAATTCGTTTGATCTTTTAATTGTCTGTGGAAAAAATATCTTTCGCAATTTTCAATCAATTTTACCAAAAAATATTTTTTTAAGAATTCTTTGAGAACAATCGTGGTAGGTTATAACGGCGAATTTGCCGTTCGCAGATTCGCGTTATATTTTGCAATTACTTTTCGAAATACATGTAAATTTGAAAACAATTTTGAGGTGGCGACCCAGAAATATGATCAAATTAAATTGAACAAGAAGCTTCTTCTTTCTTCGCCGAACAGGGAATCACATCCATTTCGGCTCTCCAACGGTGAATTCAAAATATTTCATGACGCAGAGACTTCAAAAACTGACTCGGTCCAACTTGAACACACTCAGGATCGGGAAAGGATCGGGTTCAGGAAACCAAACGGGTCTCATGCAACAAATAAGAAAATTTAATTAACAAAACGAAATTCAAATGATTTTAAATAGGGTTTTGATCCGCCTGGCAGCGCAAAATCGTAACATTGAAGCTTATGGAACATGAAATTGAAAAAGCCGTGTTACAATTCGATTAAAAAGTGTTCAGTTTCTGTTACTGATGTATTCAGTCAAGTGTGCTGACAAATCCAGTTATACACGGAATGTGTAAATAAAAAAATTCTGTTGCAAAAATTTTTGACAGCCATTTTGTGAAAATATTGATTTTTTTAAAAAGGATGCGTCAAGCGATGAGCAATATATTCAACTTCAATAATCCGAATTTATATTTGTTTTTAATAAAGCAGTGCAGACAATCAAATATTTGACAGAAGGAACCACATTTTTTGGATTAAGGGGGTATTCGTGTTGGTAGCATCAATTTTTAGGCGTTCTTCAACATTTTATTGGAGAACTTTCACAACAAAAGAGTATTCATTGAAATTTTAGGTCCATTTTGTATTTTTTGATAAAAGTCTAATTTCACTCCATAAAATGACGACGAAGAGACATAGGCAAAACTAGGATTTGCAGTTGGTGGTTAATAAATCTTTGTGTTTTGTTTAGGGATAACGAAAAGTCGAAATAATGACAATATTACTATTATTAAAGATTCCAACCGTAGCCAATTAATTTTTCTTGAAGGTAGACCAAAAACCAATAAAATCAGTTCGGTTTTTTTCAGAAAAGTGGCCACCGTGTAAAAAAAGGTGTTTTGAGAAAAATGCTTTTACAGTTTTAAGATCAGATTCCAGGTCTCAAGCGCCGCTATCTCATTGAAACCCGATCGATGCAAACAATTTTTTACGATCATTGGAATTTTGGCCACATATTCTTGAATGTCTAAGATTGCGAAAACTGCAAAAAAAAAACAAAATTGATTTGTTGACAATTTCAAACACGAATACCCCCTTAATTAAACTTACTAAAAATCACTTTTTTTCAGTGCAATTTGTCGATTGAACGAAATCTCGGATGACCCAAGAGGACTTTACTTACCAGGGATACTCGTGCCTAGCGCGACGAACACGACGGCGGTGACTGAATCTTTGATACCCAAAGTGCAGCCGAAATACGATGCAACGTCTCCGATGACTGCCGTGACGATGCCGATGCCTAATATACTGACGACGAAGCACAGGTAGCCACCGGCAATATCTGCAACAGATCACAAACAGGAGTATTGTAGGGAGTTGCTGAGTCTAACGGAGTTTTTGATTAAAATACACCTGGGTGCGCTTGCGAACTTGGGCTGTTTCGCGAATCGGAAGTTTCACGTCAAGTTTTCGAGTTTTCCGACAATAGGCCTCGCGATATTTGCTCTTAATTGATTTTCATAAATAATTCATTAGTGGTTGAGAATGGCTCGTTGAACCGGAACGAGCGGCGCGATTGCTTTCTAATTGCTGCATTAATAAACGATGGTTTTCAGTTTGGGTTTATTGTGGTGCACTCTAAAAAATAATGGCATCCAGCAAATGGAATTCCACTTGAATTTCCGATTACCCAAAATTCGAATTCCATTTCCCACAGGTGGAAACGGCATGTTGGAAGTGGAACATCCACCTTTGTTGGTCTGAATCCGTCAAATAGATAGTATAAGTATGAGGGAAATGGAAGATTTTTTAGAGTGTGGTTTTCTTTCGTAAAAAAGGAGAATGTTGCAAATTGATGGAGAGCTTTACTGAAGGTAAAGACATTTTCGAGTTAGGATCGTATGGATAGAATAAGACTCTTAGGGTAAGATGTGGGTGAAATAATAGTTTTGTATTTACTTGAAAAGACCTCTCTGGACTAATTGAATGAACATGATTTTGTGGATATGCATGACTAATTCGTGAAATATGTATTTATATATAAACTGCAAATCCCGAAAGCCGAGATAAAAGATGATTCTAATTGATAATTTCCATTTATGAAAATTTCCATAAATTTCCTTGTAAATTATGGCTGAGAAAGGAACACATTTTAAATTCCTAATCGGATCTGGATCAGTATATCTGAGTAGCTTAGATGTGTGCAGTTGACGGTTAAGATAGAACAATCAATGACGCCATTAGTGAATCTGTGCAGATACGTAACATAGCTATACCTACGTAGTGATATAAGAGAGGAAATATTTAGTCGTGGTTAATATCATGCAATATTCAACCCCGTGTATTATTTTCAGAAATGCTCGAGATTAATCCGCTTTTTATAGTAGTGGGTTTAAGCGGCTTAATCCTCAATGCGAGTAATAATGTTTTTTCGTCGTTCGCCAGATGTGTGTACTTCTTTTCATTTCAATATTCACGTTTTCACTTCAGTGCTTTGCGTTATAGCAAAAAGCTGTTAATCTTTTGTACTGGCACCTGTTCTTTTTCTTCCACAGGTTTGTTGCATTATTTTGAATGTATAATTCTCGTTTCATGTTTTGTGTAGTTAAGCCGTTTAAATAAAAAAGTTTATTTTTACAATATCAGATGTTTAATGAAAGTATTAATGGTCATACACAATTGTTGGAATGGGATTTGGTATTGTTTATGAGAAGAAAGAAATATTATAATTTTCTTTGTCAGCAGGGAAATTTTCTTTGAGAAATTTTCTTTGGGTACAATTTTCATTTATTTAGGATTACATCCCAAGTTGTAATATCAGCAGATTATTAATAATGATGAAAGTATGTTTCAAAAGACCGGATAAATATTTGTATAAATGAAAAGCTTCATGGGAAGCTCTAAATAGCAATGATTATTCACCGTGGAAGAATTAATTAGTTCACGCATTGACAAGTTTTAATTGCATTCACAATTTAATTCACTTTCCGACATTTAATCGATTATTTCGAAATATTCGTCTTCACTCACATTCAGCGAAGTACAATAGAAACAATATAATTCCATCAATAACTGTAATGGCAGCCATGATTTCGGAGTAGAGCTTTTTATTAAATTGATCACTCGTCCATAGGGGCTTTATTATACAAATTGGTGCGTTAATTCATTCAGTCTTTATATTGCGGCATCAAGTGTGACACAGACAATGCAAGATATTACGATTGTAGTCATTCAATAATAAAATATTTACTTGAAATAACGTGATCGATATAAACAAGATTTATACCGTGATTACTTGATTAATTGAAAAACTTAACTCTTTCATGGTCCAACGTCACAACTAGCATGAGATTTCGTGACGATTCGTGACGTTGGACCAAGAAGGGGTTAAAGGGCTTCTAGAATTCTGCACAATAAATTGTTCGATTCCTGTAAAAAGTTAATAATATTTCTTATAATATTATAAATAATATTATTAATTTTTCTAAGAGGTTTTTTTAACGTTGGTCTCTGATTTCGAGGCTTTGAAAAATCTTTAGTGTTTCCTCGTAGTAAAAACAGTTTAGCAACCGGCACCGTGGTGTAGTGGTGAAGGGCGTCAGCTTGGTGAGCGTCGGGACGAGAGTTCGAGTCTCGCCTAGCGGCGTTTTTTCACTGCTACAACAAGGTGAACGGTAGGTGGGGGGTATACTGATTCGGTGTTTCGAGTCTACGAAATGTGACTCTAAACACCGAATTTGTATCCCCATACACCGACACATTCCGGGGTAGGTTTTTTCCTACCCCACAGACTTCGGTCTGGGCAAATGCGGAATGTGATAAAGGTAAGGCAAAAAATAGCACCCGAGAACGCTTGGCTGAAAAAGCTGCGGTGATGGGTATTGGCCTTTACCTTTACCTTTTACCTATATCGGTGCTCAAAACTTTGGTGCATAAAACATAAGGTGCTTCATTTGAAGTATCTTAATTGTAGGTGCGCAAATGTATCGGTGCACGAAATGTCGGTGTGGTGTTTTATTTGTAGTGCGTCATTTGTTCGCATGCCAATGTAATGGTGCACGAAATATTGGTGCTCATATCGTGTGGTGCTCCATTTGTAATGTTTCATTTGTACGTGTTCGAAAAGGGTGGTGTTTAAAAATTATTTATTACAAACATATTTATCCCCAAAATTCGGTCGATGCCAGTTCCACTATTAGATCGAACTGTCGATAATCCTTCAGATTATTTTCCAGACAAGAGCTTGGAAGGCTGAAATACGCTGGTGAGTAGAAATCTCCTCCTCGAGCGGGTTATGCGAGATTCGTAATTCATTGTTTACCTTTTATGGAGTGAAACTGTGTGTGTGCGAGATTGCGAAATTTGAGCGAAATGATGCGGGTTATGCGAGTTTTGTGGAAGCCTCGTCCAAAAAGTTATTTAGCAATTAAGTTTCTTTTGAGTCTCATTATTTCCTGTTCTATTTGTTGTGGCCATCTTTAGCGATGGGTTTGTCCGGCCCTGCCGAGGGACCGAGAGACTTTTTCTAGCGATAATGAAACCGTTTGCGATATTTTTTATTCATGTGATTTTGCGAGTTCGTTGAGTCTCACTCAAATTTGTTGTACGCGTTTTAGCCAAAGTGTTCTCCGAGCGTGACCTCGGATATGAAGGGGCAAAATAGAGCTTCATCGGGGGACCTCGTCATCGCGCGAGATTTTCGCGCCATCTGCCGACGCCAGTCCACCAGGGCGTCGCCATCGCCTCCCGCCAAGAGAAGTCTCCGATCTGACACGATTTGCTCCCCGAACCCGCCATCAATATCACATCAACATCCTGGTGCGATACGGAGGGGGCCCTGCGGAATCCAATCCGGCAGTGATCAGTAGCGGAAC
>JABFPB010001153.1:0-27502 GCA_022817645.1 Ceratoteleas bidentatus | reverse complement strand
CCATTAATTTTATGTTTTAACGTCATAAATTAAAAAGGCACTAACTCCGTGGCAGCAGACTTGACGAATCACCTTAACGATATTCAAACTGATTGGTCAATACCTCCTTGTTTCTCAACAAGATATTGCCATGCTTGTTGCCAAACTATTACCAGACTCTTTTTTTTCTACCAGAATCTTTGGATAATGTACACGGGAGTACATTATCCGTAGATTCGCGGACATAACCCCGCAAATTCTTCGGAGAACCTTCGGAGATCTTCAGTTTGGGAGGAAATATTCAGTTTGGGAGGAAATTTTTCAAAAGTATATTTTTTTAATTATAAAAAATTTTGAAAATACTCAACAAATTTGAAAATTGCTTAACCAAATATTTCAAACATTTTTAACAGGTTAAAAATGTTCTAATATCTAAAAACATTTATAAATAAAAAAAATTCTAAACGTCAGACAATTTTAAAAATGTTTGAAAAAGTTTAAATGATTGACACGTTTTACTGCACAAATCTTGATTTGTCTCGTTGTGTCTCGACTAGTTGAACAATTTTTTAATTCTTGGAATTTTTTCAAAACTTTAGATAATTTTGCTATTCCTTAAAAAAATTTGTATTATTACACATTTTTATTTATGACATTTTTTAATTTTTTGCAATTATTGCAATTTTGTTTAAAATGTGTTTAAAGTATATTTGTTAAAAAACACATAACCAAATATGGTAATATCTTTGGTTATGTGTTTTTAACAAATACTACTCAATTATTATTGAATTTATCTCAGTTATCTGATTATTCCGGTAAATCCATTAGAATCTTTCAAATTTGAGTGTCCAGTTTCTAATGATCTTGCCATTGCTTAGCAATATAAAGAAAAATATTGCAAGTCTATCATTCACTGCCTCACTTTTGGTATTAACTCGATTGTTTTTAAATTTTGGAGTTGTTTGGTTTTTCCAGCAAGCCACAGATATTATTCTAAAACAAAAAAGTTATCAATTCGAAAAATTTTTGTCACGAAAAATATGTTTTTCGAGTACTCCCATGATAAATTAAAATATATGCACTTTAGAAACGTTGGCGTCCACGTTTGTTCAGAGCGGTTTTTCTCGGGTTTAAACGGAGGATATCTGCAAAGCATACAACAATCGGCGGCGGGCTCGTGAAGTTCGATTTGCTTAAAGTCCGTTGGGTGAATTTAGAGCGTTTCTGTTGGCAAATGTTTGATTAATTAATTATGACGTTTATAATGCGCGCTTACAATTAATTATTCAATACAACATTCACTGCACTGGTAAATGATTCTGACATCCAAATCGCGAGCAACAATCTAGTGTAATTAGTGATATGTCGAGGACCATTATTTAGAATTTTAAGTCCTTCTGATTGCAACTATGTAACATTACTTAGCTCCACATCTGCAGACCTAAATTCACAAAATTCTACCCTGTAAAAAAATCTCTATTTTACATAAAAAGGGAGTGAAACGAAATTTTTTTATAGTCAAACAAATCGTTTTACCGTTAAATTATAATCATGATTCCGGGCATGAGTGTAATTTTTTTAATCAAAGAATATCGAAAACAGATTTTAATCATTTGTAAAATGTTTTACATTTCTTTATTCACCATTTTTTTTAATCTGACGTTCTTACGATCAGCGTTAGAATAAATTTGAAAAACTAAATGTACATCAACAATTTGAGTTCTTCAAGAGACACTGCAGTAGACTTGATACCGTCGAATTACCTCTACAGACATTGCGACATAGACTAACATGCATTTTTTACGTTATTCCGGCCTTACAAATTTAACATCGTCGCTGTTAAAGAGCATTCGGTTAAGGCGGTACCATGTCAAACAAGTAACATCTCTCAGCGAGCAAGTAGTGTACGGTGCGCTATGTCAGACGCATCGTATAAATAGAAGACGTAGAGACGTATGTGCCGTACGCGGAAATATTACATTTCGCTTACCATAAGAATTTGTTTACACGAAAAATGCTGGGAACTCCAAATGGTACGCGCACAAACCTCCCCGAATCGGTTTCATGCTATTTTTTCAATTAAATATCATCATGTCGGTGTCAAATCGACATCCTTTTTTCATATCGATAGTTTGTAAAAATGCTCGCGGTTGAATAGTTTGCTAGCATGGGAATTTTAGTTTCGAAAACCAACAACAAAATTACAACTACATAACAAAAGTCGACTATTAGTCGATAGGTCAATAAAACATAAACCTGAACAATAAAAACTCAACTGCGAAAACGTTGTAGCTTGCAAATGGAACAACATGGTACAATCGCGATTTACTCCGCTCGCATCCATTCCATAAACATTTTTGCGTCCGGATATTGTTGATCGCAACTAACACGACTTCGCTGTACTCGGTAATCTTGGTTTTTGCATCCATTAATGGAACATTAGAATACTTACTTGGCAATTTTGCGAAATTAACCCAGATTCGGCTACAAAATGTCGCGAAATTGATAGTTATTGTTATCAAAAGATCGCGCACATTCCCATTAAAAACATGAAGGTTTCGACAGCGTCGAAAAAATTACCAATCCGAAATGTGCCATTTCAGTTTCTCTAACTCTGTACGTTGCTTCTGAAAATCAATTGAGGGCGCGTTTTTCCGATCAACGCGCAAGTAGATTGAAACCATAAAACTTAACTTCGACCGGATCCTCCGATCAACTGAACAATCTACTCCAATGATTAAACAACCGCGTCGAGCATTAGATTAAATGGCGGCTGATTCAATATCGAAATGAAGCCGACCAAACGAACTATGACATTTTTTGTCGGGATGTAACAAAGCCCGGCTAATACGCGAGACAATTTCATAATCCCGTTATACGGCGCGGCGTGTTTGCGTATAATATTGATAATGTTATTGAGGCCGTTAATCCGGCGTCTTTGCCGCGTGCTCTATCCGGTTTGCTCTTTAAAGCGCTCGGTCATTTGCCAGAACTCGCCGGTACGCGAATGCAAATACTAATGTAAACACGCCGGCTTTGAATGCTGCCGCCGCATGAAACTATGCAACCCGACGCGCCGACAGGAGTCTCTTTCAGCCCGTCAGAACTCGCGAACAAACACTGTTTTTGCTGCTTAGATCAACGTTTTTAGTTGTTGTTTAGCGAGGGTATTTGTATGGCCGAGCACCGATGTCGCCGAAGTGATTCCGATAAATGATCTTCTCAATCAAATCAAATTTTTCTAAGACTGAAAAAGTCTTAGACAAATTCGACTTGATTTTGAACCGATAAATCCCATAGTCGACCCATGTACTCGTGGTACAAATTACGAATCATGGGTGAACGAAACGGCATTTGTCGTTTTCTTATATATGGTCCCTACACCATGGCAACAGTGACCCATATAATTACCATGGTACCAATGGCCCATACATTGGACCCTGCCACCAATGGCCCATATAATGAACCATGGCGTCAATGGCCCATATAATGGACCATGGCACCAATGTCCGATATAATGAACATGGCACTAATGGCTAATATAATGGACCATGATACTAATGGTCCATATAATGGACCGTACAAAATATGGCCCATAGGCTATGTGGGCTATAGATTCTTGTTCCGAGCGAAACATTTTTTTCTTCGCGTGGGACAAGAATCTATTGTTTCAATGTACATGTTTTTCGTACAAAATCAACCATTTTATTTCAGATTAATTTTTAATTGTAAGCACAACATTCAATCATAACAATGTTTTCATGAAAGGGATCAGCAATTTTTACTCAATAAGTTTAATAAGAAAATTTTCTCTAAAAAGGAATATCTCATAAATTCGAAAAGATATCCATTAAAATTGCTTTATTTTTCAACCTACAACATCTTTTTTCAATTAGTTAAAAAATTTTGATTTCATTTATAACATCCTATTCTCATCAAGAAGACATTTACAAGAGGGTGCAGAATAACCAACGATTGATGATAAATAAAAAATGTCGACGAGCACCTCGCTGCGCCGCTTCTTTTATATCGAACAACTTGCACGATAAACGCGAAGCTGATCAAAATAAATAACGCCGTTTGCGCGCTTATCGTGTAATAAAATCGCAGGAGGCGCACTTCGGTCAATACACTTTTGTTAATATCGAATTAAATTTCGCGTATGCGATTTCGTCCTTGCGATAAATACACCGTTACAAAGCCGCGACGACTTTTTGTCGGCGAATTTTATTCGCTTGGTCGTCCCCTTTGTTCGTTTGTTAATAGGGAATTATTAACGCGAACGTATTTTATTCGCACAACAAGTCGATGTCCTTTTTATCGCGGACGTTGCTCCAAGTGACGGTGAAGAAGTGTCTCTACTTGTCTCGAATTAATTCTCCGGGAGTTGTTGTTCGCAGACCGATCGGGAGAAATATTGCGAGCGAAGTAATTTGATGTTTAATGTTGATTAAATGTTTGCGGAATGACGTGGCATTGATATGTTCGAATAAGGTCTTTGCGAAATTATTTTCTCGATTTCGCTGCGACGCAATTCATATAAAGAATCCGAAATGCGCCACTGAAGTCGTCTCGGGAACAATAAGTTCTCCGAGAACCTTTTGTGATATCACAATTATAAACATATAGAACATTAAACATATAGAACAAACTTTTGCAAACATTACGAGGACGAGAGCTCGCTCGCAAGTCACGTACTTGGCAAACAATTGCCGAGTCAAAAATACCAATTTTTGGTTATTTTCTGAAGGAGGTAAGAACTAGAAGAAAATTCTTTACCGAGCCGAAAACTTCGGGAGCTTGATATTTGTTTGGAAAAGAGACTTGTCATATCCTAATTGATGGAGCTAATATTTCGCTCACGCGGTAGCAATACGTGACATGATTTTAGTGGTGTTTATATATGTTAGAAAAATTGCGACAATAAGACGGGAGCCGTTTTACAGTCAACATAACAGCCAGCCATTTACTATCTCCCTGAACAGCCAATAAAATGTTCCTGCTGACAAATAGATCGATCGATTTGTCAGCTTCGGTCCTTCAGGAATTCGTCAATGTTTCTGTAAACCGAATCACATGCCAACTGATGATTCTTCGAATCCTCGAGTTAACAGGAACTGCCAAAACTACAGTTTTCCGTCGGTTGTCGCGTATTCCCAACGAGATGCACAATTGCTTGGGACTCGGGCATAAGACGCGGCCGCTCGTAAACATGCAATTTGGCGCAGAGTTTGAAATTTGCACGAAAGTGGCTCACGCGGATGCCTCACCTTTGCAGCGCAATAAATTTGCAAACAGATTTAAGAAATAAATTCAATCCCGAAGTTTCGTCTTCATCTTGTTTCCCATCAAAGTGTCTCGGACGGCGACGAAAAAAGACGGAAACGCGGAAAAGACTTCGACCCCAAGAATATGCAGAATAGCTGTGATCGGCGCGAAATCCAGATAACTAAACAGCCACGTCGATCTTGCATTCGACGACACGTCGTTCCAGCCGAAATTCATTGTAATAACTCGAACTTTTCCAATCCACCGCCGGATATATAGAGATATCCGAACCTTCCTCTCTATTTGCACGTTACTTTCGAGGTAACTCAACGCCTGTCTCGTCGAATCGGTTAACTCTAAAATGTCCTCAAAAAGTTAAAAAAAATTTCCGCGACATCCCGAGGACAAAGCCGCTTTGAAAGTAGCTTAGCAATTAAAGTAATGGCCAGCTAAGCGGTTCGATTATTTATTTAACAATGCAGCGATACTAATTAAAGTGAGGGAGCGCGACTTCGGTAAACTTTTCTTGCGAGTTTATTTAACTGCAATCACTTAAATAAAACACAGCCGCGAAGCGTTACTTAAGCTTGGTGATTATTTAACCACCGCCGCTGCTTACAATCGGCAAATGTTTAACATTCATTTGCGCGATCAAATATGCATTATCGCGTTCCGTCTGCGAGCCTCATTGTCCATTCTCGTAAACTAGCGAAAGTTCCGATATCGAAAACGACACGCAATGCGTCCGGCGATCGGCCGAAAAAACGAGGCCGCCGCTAAATTGGACTTTTAATTAGCTTTGTCGGCAACTTTTCTCATTAGCGCCAACTTTTCGTCACGGCCGCGCGTCAAATCGACGAATGCGCGAAAGTGCGTCGCGCCATTTTTTTTACATGAAGGGCCATTTCGATCGCCTTTGTCCCGATCGCGCGGCTTTTCGCCGTTAATTGGGCTTCGTCGCTGTCGAGGGCTCCGATGAAAGCTGTTTTACGTAAGTCCAAACGACTTTGAAATGAATGAAATAAAAGTGGGGGCGCCACTGCGAGACTGCGGCTGGATGAATAGAGCGGATATCGAAAGACGTCCAGCGTCAAAGGCCATTTCGAGCTAATTCAACGGAAATGACGTTTTCAATCACGCAAATTGAATTAGCGCGTGTTGCGTTCGGTCGCGCAACTTTTAACGAGGGGACCGAGTGTAAAAAATCGTAAAAAATCGGCCGCCGAACGCGTGTAATTGAATTCGCAAAAACCAGTTACACGGGAGTCACGGTTTAAGCGTCGACGAATGATAAGCCGGAGTTGGTTAACGACTTTTTTATGGGCCGCGCAAGTGGTCTTTGTTTGTCTTATAAATAACGCGCCGCCCGTGCAGTGTTTCCACTTGCTGTACGTGCACGGTGCCTGTGAGACAAAATGCGGCAGCTTTTTATCGTCGTACTTCTGGTTACTGCTGGCCCGGACTACGGCAGCGGATTTCTTAGATTTCTTTTTGGATTCGCGTTGGATTTCTTGACGATCTGCAGATAGTAAGAAACATTCCAGAAGTTTGCCGACGATTAATTTACTGATTGCTTTTTGAAGCAAAGTAAGCATTTTTAAGAAAATGGGGTGAAATGGAGCTGAATTTAAAATTTAGAATATTTGGGAGTAAATCTTGTCGGTCAAAATCAATTGGGGGTTTGATTCATGAGGGAAACGACGGGCGAAAAGTTTCGGGAAAAATGGAAACTGTATAACACGAGTCGAAGCGATGGAAATGAGGAGCTCCATTGAAGGGGAACGACACAAGTTTTCGGAAAGGCAAAGTGATGGAATTTTGAAATATTCACGAGCACCGTTTGGTCCAGGATAAAGTTCGGCGCGAAGCCTGTTACAATCCGACTATCGATTGGGACAACAAGGTTATGAAGACTTTGATAACGGAAACTGGAGAAACTTCGCGATGAAGTCGTTTTGACACCGATTGATAGAAGCCTTTGATTTCAGCTTAAAGCAATCATTGGGAGGAGTTGAATGGTGGAAACTTTATCTCCTGGCTGGGACCAAAAATAGCATCCCGTGCAATGAGATTACCCGTTTTCTTCGCCGTTGGCCCTATTTCAAAAATCATGTTGCTTGTTTGCGACCTCGGGAGAGCAGCCGTAAAATTACTTACTGAGTGATTTGGCACTGACAAGCCTGGCGATGTTAGGTGGAAACGGTAAAAAGCTGATCAATTGAAATGAACGGCATTAACGTTGATTAAATCAATGCAGACAAAGTTTGCGGGGAGTATTAGTAAATGAAGATTTTTGAAATGTTACTGTCTTTGCATGTGTGTCTAAATTTATGCAAATCTCTAAATTTATGCAAATATTTGTGTGTAAAATGTTGTTTCTATTTTAGGGATAAATGAAAAATAGTTTTATCGGAAGAAATTCGCCCTAAAATATTATATTGCAATTAATGTAGAATGAGCAATTACACGAACACATTTGGCACGGAACCTAATGTTTCATATTAAATTTATGGTAACATTATTTCTGAAATGAAGAGAACCAGATGTAACGTGAAACCTGACATAATCTTTGATAAAATAGATTATTAGAATAACATCTGCCTAATTTCATTAGCAGATTTTAGGAATAGAAAACCTATTTGTTGAACTATTTCCATTTTAGAGAATGTAAAATCTGTTTGGTTGAAACAAGAAGAAAATGAGTCTCAAAAACCATCTGTACAGTTAAGAACAGATTTTAAGAAGACACTTCGAGTTTTAGTGTCACAACGAAAAGACTTTATCTGCAGTGTTATCCGGCGAAATATCTCGAAACTATCCACTTTTACAGTGAAACCTGCAATCCAGTTATATAATGCAGGTGCACCCACTTTTCTTTACTGTGCTATCTTATAAACATGCCATTTATGACCTCAATATTCACGCCATTATTCATGAATATTACATTTATTTAAAAAAGACAAAAAATACCATGACGAAAACCCTACTTAATATCAAGCGATTTCAATTCTAAAACACCACTTAGAATTTACTAAAAAGTTTAAAACCCCCAAAAATTAATTTTTATTTCAAACAAACAAACTAAAATCATAAACAAAGCAAAATTAAAAAGTGAAATCTGACAATCAAATTTTTTATTTTTTATTATTAGCTAATAAAAAATTCAATATTAAATGTCTCTACGCTGATTTTGAACTTTCTTCTTTATACACCGTTTAATTGAAATCTTTGCTACTTTATCGCCAATCACCCTACAATGAAATACAATTTCGAGACCACTAACCAATATATCGGTACATCTTTCTCTCCCTGTTCATTAAGTATAATTTTAGATCATAAAGGTTAACACAATTCCTGACAAACATTTCGGTGACATAAAACATGTCTTATCACCTTCCAATCCACTACCGAAATTCGTCTCATTTGGGAATATTGTCCTCCCATCCCGCCAACATATTACGACCGGCTTGTTCATTAAATTGACTGATCGCTGCTTAAAACTTTCTCCTAGGTGGACATTTTCGTCCAACGAATGGGCCAGGGTCACTGCAGTGCAGCTGACCTATCTCGAAGAGGTAAGAAACGGTCCGTTCTAAGCCTCGCTCCCGCGGGAGTGATGTTCCGCAGAACGTGAATAATACAAGCGATAAGGAAAGCTCGAAAATAGATGTCCGCCAAAACGACTGGTTGTGTAATCAGCAAGTCTTGGCAGCACTAGTTTCGCGTCGTTTTTGTGCATGTGCCCCGGAACCTGAATAACAATGAGTTATGGCAGATATTACAAGCATGCATTTTACATCTCTTTGTCGCCTTCCTCATTCGCGATTAAATTCGTGATATTCCACTTGGACAATGATCTACTCGTGCTTTGTTTCGAGGTGAATTATACCTCTCCGTAGGAAGTGGGAAAGGGCCACGAATACTCGAGAATTAGTTATAATGAGCGAGTTTTAATTCAATTTAATTCAAATTTTAATTAAACCCTCGTTTCCACTCACTTGGAGTCGAAATTTCGCAGTAAATATAACGGAACTGAGACTGCGATTTAGGAATCCCATAAATTTCGGAACTTTAACGAGGCTTTGGAAAAAATTAAGTCTTTATAACTGACGGTATATCTTTTTTGAGCTAACAGTTTTAAACGTGATTTGGCAAATTTCTGATAAGACAATTTGAAACGTAAATCGTTTTTTTCCGAAATCAATATTTTTTCAAAAAAGTGTCACTTGTCATTTACCAACGTTGTAATGATAAAAGCAACGAAACATCATAATGCATTTACAAATTCACGTCTCCCTTTATTGCAAAAAACATCAAAGCATTAATGTGTTTTGCATATAAGCGACGACGTGCAATAAAAATTGACAGTCTACAACAAACCGAATTTCCCGAGAACTGTAATTTTAACTCGACAGAGTGTGTGCCGGCTGATTCAATTTCGACGCGCAGTAGTAAAAACAGTTTTAGTCAGCCAAGCGGCGACGAAAACGAAATTAACCGCGCAGAATCATAATTAACCTCATGAACTCGGTTCAACAAAGTAAAGCTGTTTTCACATTGACACGCGTAATTGTCGCTCACGCAATGTCATTAGCGTTTGGCGTCGCCGAAATAACAACTCGATTTCACGATTAAAGAGAAGGTCATTCTTCTCCCCGGAAAAGGGTAAAACCGCTGCTCACTGGGGCGAAATTAATTAATCGATGAATCTCATTATTATCGCTCATCTTGGCGGAATATTCTCCGACTGAGCTGCAGAGTAATTTGCAGCCGAAGAACACGAGAAAAGCGGGGATGAGCGTCTTGATTAGTCGAAACTGGCGCTCGCCGCTTATTAGTTTTCAATTAAAGTAAAGCTCCGTGGCTCGCAAGTGCGAAAGCCTATCGGCCGTAGTTAACGAGATTTTCGGTTCCGCCATAGACGTCGTTAAATTTCAACTTTGGCGTGGGGAAATCCAGAGGAACGGGGGCGAATTTGCTTCGATTTGTATGTACCTCAGTTTAGGCTCGCGTGCTTGGAAAAATGAGCTCGAGGGAAATTGTTGATAGTATGCCAGTTATGGGAAAGGCGAGCTAGGAATATTTGGTAATGCATGCCAGTCAAAGAGCGTTCGGAAGACATTGTTCCGGCTGCCCATTTCGCAGCTTTCGAGTCGCGCGTCTGAAATATATCTGACAGTGTCTTTAGCATTCAGTACATATTTGGCAATCTTCGCCTATCGATGTGAGAACTGAGAAGATAATGGAAAATAGCCTCCCGGACAGAACACAGGTGTTCCCAGCACTGAGACGTCGGTATGGCATGTAGATTAAATTTCAAGCGCTGCTGTCTTTCAGAATTGTCGGGTTTAAGCCTATAAGACAACTGTTTAAAGCGATACTGTAATTTTAATGTTTCATCGTTGAATGAAACACATGTTGACATGTAATTTAGTTACAGTAAGCTATGTTTCTGAATGAAAATCGCAAACTCTAAGGTCGAAATTCTTTTTTCGCGATTGGAATAGAATAAAGATAATCTATTTAGAACCAGATTGCCATACATTCGCTGAGTCGCAGTTCACTTCAGAAGTCGAAATCAGTAACTTTCATTATTTGACACCCAGAATATATTTTCTTCTCCACACATAGAGAAAAATGTATTAGTTTCCATTTCTAAGGGATCAAATCTCAATTATTACCCGACAGTATCGAATTCGACACTAATGATCCTGCAAATACTACAAAAATTTCTTCTTCGTGACTCGCACGTCGTGATTCGACGTCACGCGATTATTCAGACGCGATCCCTCATTCGAGGGGTTCTGTGCATAATTGTCAAATCCGGCGCGGCTGCCTTGAAATCCCGAGGCGGATTCCGCAATCCACGTATGAATTCCGCCACGGTAATATCTCGACGAGCGTTACAAGTTATATATCACCGGTACAAATGTAAACTCATGACGTGTACACGTATTCGGCGCAGCGTTTAGGGCGCCGAGCCTCCACACTGGCTATTTGGATACGCAACCCGTGATGAATGACCGGATGGGTGATCGCATCATAAGCGTATTTCTACATTGATACAATTCGCATCAATGCGTTTAGCAGCGCCATAAGCGACGGCAAATTAATTTCGCCAGCCGACTCGAATGTCGCTCCATTGTGCGAATATTCCCTTAACCCCAATTTCCACAACGACGTTTAATTTTCATCAATTCCCACACAAATAGAAAATAACGAGTTATTCAGTTATTTTCTATTTGTTCCAGATCAAATATTTCAAGTCCGGAAGATAAGCGTCCGATAAGAACTCGGCTGCAGGCGAACGGAGTTCACGTGTCTGGGAGATTTCGTCCACAAATTCTAACGCCACTGACAGCCTTAAGAGCGTGATAAATTCGACGTTACGCTTGATGCTTCCGCCCGTGTCATTACGCCGAATCATGAGCATGATCAAGTCGTAACGTTTGCCGGCGCAGAAGTGCAATGGCGAAACAGCGCGGAACGCTCGACGAAAGTGTTTGCACCGAGAATCTCGCGGGCAAATGCCCCGTGACATAATTCATCCGGCGCGCATGTTAATTAAAACCCATCAGTGCAGAATGTGTGTCGCTGAGCGGCTTCTGAGAGGTGCTATGGACGCATCACGGGGGTGTTGCGACGGCTCTTTAAACCGCCGAATGACCATTTTGAAGGTAAATTGGAGCGATTCTTATACGCGATCGTTAATTCGACCCCTCAAGCTGAGCCACCTCTCGCAATTTTATCTCCAAAACGCTCCAACAGCACCAACACGTAGATACGACGTGGATTTTCCGGAGATATTAGGGAGACGGAAGTTTTTGGGGTCCAAATTGGCGATTTTACGTGGTATCTTAGTGGGAAATTACAAATCTACAAATCCCAAACTTCCCAAGCAACTATCAATGTGACAATCTGTTATCAACGACGTTCTCACCCCGATGTATCGCCCAACGCGTGCTCGCGCATAAATCCGGTCATCCAGCGGTAACTGTAATAACGCAACCTTTTCGAGTGGCTTTTCCGAATTATGTCAACGGCACGCCGGGATGACAATTATCCGTTCGCCGGCCGAAAGATCGGCGCGATTATTGACCGATCAAGTGGCCTCTTTCGCCATAACTCAACGCCGCCGCGTTTATTAGCTCGTCGAACACGACGAAATTGCAACGACCTGTAACCGCCTCCCCTACCCCCTTCCCGCGGACTTTTTCCGTCCCTTCCCTTTTTTTCGTCACAGCCGAGCAACTGCTCGCGACCGGCCGTGATTAATCGAGAACCACGTATATATTTTGTCGCGCGCGGTATTGACGAAAGCAATTTCGCGTGACACCCGGTATTGCTGCGAGCGCAGCTGCTCTCGGCTGAGAAATAGAACGCCCCGGCAGAGACTGATTCCGAACCATTTGCGCGTCACGAGGCCGGGTCTCTCGGGCCCGGGCACCGTGATTGCGACCGACTCTCGGCCGAACCATCGTATTTCGGTTTGTTACGTGATCGCCGCTCGTTGCGCTCCACGTGCCCGCCAAAAATGGCGCCGTTAATTTGTTTAGCCGCCATTTTGCAACTCGAGAACGCACAGTTATCGCCCGGGCCTCTCGGGGATTTCATTTTTGCGCTCGTTTGCCCGCGAAAACTAACGGCCGAAGTAACGAAACTAACAAAACTAACGGCCGAAGTAACGAAACTAACAAAACTAACGGCCGAAATAACGAAACTAACAAAACTAACGGCCGAAGTTTATAAATCGGCCTGGTTTTTGCCCGGAAATTAGCCGTAGGACTGGAATGAATTGTTGCTGGACGAATACGGTGCGCTGTAATTGGGAAATGTCCGATGGAAATTTGCTGACTTGGATATTTCGATGCAGAGCGCGACGTCGAATTTTGGAAGTGATCGAACCAAGGAATGGTCGGACGGAAGGCACCGTGCGAGTTTCAGTTTGGCCCTGCAATTTTTTTCGACACTTCGGCGTGCGTTCGCACTTTTGGGATGCGTCGTTTTGGCGGAGAAACGATAGCTTTGCGTTACGGATCGCCTTCGACGGGGAATTCGGGTGGGATGCATACGATGACATTTACATAATGCGCATGCATAAGTTGGCGCATTGTCATATGACATAGTACCCTCTTAAGCCGAATCATCTCAATTTCCGACCTAACTGCGACGCATTTTTTACAATCCGACCGACACGTGCGATTCCGATTGTCCCATTTCCGCTTCATCACCATAATTGCCAATTAATCACTCCCCGATCGCATTCGACATTCCACGTCAAGAATAAAGATCGCGTCGAAATCTTTTTCAAGGGAAAATAAGTCAAGATTATGACGCGTCAAATGAGGTTACGAAAACATACAAATTGATTGCGGATTAAGCCACGGTTCGCCACGTGAATTTATTAACGGATTAAGGCCGGAGTAGTTTCCGCGGCGTAACTACCTGCTATTGGGTGCGGATTTAATGGATCTGCATACCCTAATAGTTATGTTTATTCTACATCGAATTAGTGTCGTGCGTATCTACTCCGCAACGCGATACTCTTCAATGCATTCAAAATAAACCCGACTCCGTGCACCGCGACACCAGGCCCCGGGTGGCAGCGCCAGTAATATCGTCGATATTAACGTCGACATGGAGAAATGCTATGACGAGTCTTCAACAAAGGTCTCGAGAGATGAGTGGAAGGTGTTTAACGTTTGTTTTCGTTGTGTAATGTAATATAATAAATTATTTAAAGAGATTAAAAACGTCTACACCAACACGCTTTGAGACAAAATGATGTCAAATATTTTAAAAATTAATTCAAATCCTACCGTTTGCATCCAGTTTCAATCATTTTCACTTATAAACAGATCGTTCATAACTGATTTAATCTAATCAATTTGGTCAAATCACACGATCTGATCTAATCACAATCAATTTGTAACCTGCGTTCTAATAGTTATGGTTTTTTGGTATATTACTCTTTTACAGTTTATTTCAAAGATTAAAATATCCAAAAAACCAGAAGAAATATCGTTTCAAGCACGCTGAAAATTATTGCAGGACGCGAGTCGAATTTCGGCAAAAACGGGTTATTTGTTGTTCAGCGGGAATGGCATTGATCAGTCGATCGTTTGCATAGCCGGATCGATGCCAGCCGCGTCATTTGTTAGGCAAATACGTCGAATATAAATTACTCCACGAACCAACCTGACTCAAAGATCATGTAAATACAAATTCCCAGCGCACGCGCGCTTCCCCTTTGATACCCAACCCGACCATACTTACTCTTATTTAATTCACGCGTTTAGTGGAATTGACTGCGTCGTCATAAACCCGCGCCATAAATCTCGGGTAACGGCGTCGCCTAAGTGATCAATTAAACAGATGCGCTCCATTCATAATCCGCGATACGCCTCAAATCATCCAAATTAATACCCGCTTCAGATCAAACAAACACGGATTTGCATCAGAAGACGTCATCATGTAAATCTGTTTGCGTCCGAGATGTACGAATGATCGTAGTTTTGTCATCGGCTTAATCAATCCAGGCGATTCAGTTCCGCGGAACAGAGGAATTGAATCGCTATTAAGACGGAAGCGGGACAGTGGTAATCCCGGGCCATAAATAATGTTACGGCAGACCGCATCAATAATCCGAAAAATGGCAAATTCCACGCAGCGACTTGTTATAAGAAACCGCCGATGCGCCATCCACTTCGCCCCATCCGCATCGCACTCCTCCATTATTCACCTTAAGTTACGATTCGATCTCCTCCGTGGATTCGACTCCGCATTTTTATTTGCACGCTAAACCGACGATCTTGTTCGCGGCCTCCTTTCGGCTCGTTCCCTGCGCATTGCCGGGACAAACGCTGATTGAAACCCCTTGACGCAGTCGAACGCGAATTCGCGCGGATTTGCCGATTTTTGCCGAGCGATTCTTTGACGGCATTTCTCCGGATCAAATGACGCGACGATCGTTGTCTCGCCGAACGTGTCGTTTGTCTTCCGGCTGGCGATCGAAAGCCTCGATTTCCCGGGCCGAGGTAAAAGAAACCGCCGACAGCCGCGATAACCTATCGGTTTTCGCGTTTCAGCGGAAGCGCCTTCTGTCGTAATGCAGTCATAAAAGAGAATTACAATCCATCCCATTCAATTCGCGCCCGAATGATCGCTCTTATCTGCGCGGAAGAGACCGGCGAAATTCGGTGACCAGCGATCGCCACCCGGGGTTGTCAGCGCCGCTAATTTTTTCAACGGGTGCTTTGACCTGCGAGCATTTCTGGCCGGCTGCGAATGGAAATTTCGGACGAACAAACGGATTTCCGTTCGACGAGCTGCCGTTTATTAAGGCGATCGGCAATTCCGAGAGGCCATCTCGTAATTCGGTATCGCGCGAAGAAACGAACGAAGTGGAACGCGGGGTGGTTTACGAGCGGGAATCGCGAGGGCGAGAGAAGTTCGACGGTCTTGTAAGGGAATTAAAGTTGAGCGTGGCAGCGGGTCGGGAGGGGCTGCGGTATCGCAAGCTGGCGACAAATAGGAGCAAGATGTGGATCGGTCTTGACTCCGACGAGGAGCTAAGACTGTAAAGTGTCAATAAAATTTTTTGCTGCTACGGCAAAAGCGGAACGAAAGGAGGTTTTTACGAGATTTGAAGATTTTTCATCGGCGCGACGCTTTTTTGGACGCGATGTTAAAAAGAAAGGAGGATGAACCACTTGAGGTATTTCAAATTAGGATGCGAGCTCTGAACTGTTGTAAACTGGATTGTTCGGAGAATAAACCTCTATTTTTATATATTTAAAAATCTGTTTGTTTGTAAACCCTCTATCCGGGATTGCTTATCCCCTCTACTCGCATGGATTTCGCGCCACTCAAATTTAAGGTTACGTTTATACCGAATCGTCCAATGAACTGATGATAGAGGGTTAAATTACTTTTTGTTGGTATAGAGGATATAAACTGCTTATTTAATAAGAATTAGTAGAAAAATAATTTTCTTCATTATAGCCCTCATTCAATGATAAGTTGTAACACTGAATTTGAGATGTTCTTTGCTTAACTTCAAAATTTTCACATGTTCAGTATCTACACACTCGTTACCCAGCATATTATTACAAGAAAGTCCTTGTCTTACAAAAACAGTGAAAAAGTTATTCTAATCAAACTTTGCATTTAATAATGGGTTTCTGTTATAAAGAAAAAAATGTCACCACACCTTCGACCGAACCCATCTACAACGCGTAGAAATTCCATCTGAATATCAGCACGCCGGAAATAGAATTCAGATTAAATTTTACCAATTTCTGCTTCCATTCATCCAAAACCGGTTCACGATAACTAAGTTTCTACTAAGAGAAACACTTTTTAATTTCAATAACCTGATACAAAAGTGACGATCTCCAAACATTTTGATTCAATCACTAAACCTTCCTCCCTCAGTCGCTCTTTTCTCGTCAATAATTTCCGTGGGATTGTTTTCCCCCTGAAATCTTAATTACCACGACTCGTAAATCCCCGCAGCCGTAGGATGGGACACGGTTGATCCGGCTGATGAAAAATGTTCGTCCGACCCCGCGTAATAAAATTGGAAAGCCGCCACTGAGGAAATTCCTCAAATCAAAGTATATATCATCCGGCTTTTATGAAACGTACAAATCACGGGAACTATGTCTCGGTTGTATCGGCCCGAGTCTGGAGTGCAGTGACGGCTCGTAAAAGTAAGAACTTAACTTTATACCGCGGTGTAATGACGCGGATGAGAGAAAAATGAAGAAACGTATTACAGCCATCGCGCGCACCTATCGCTGCCAGATAAAGTTGGCGAACGAACGCCCTTCTTTATCACGCCACCTGCTCCAGCGTTTCGAGCCCACATCATTTTATTTCGAGGACGAGAACGCGATCCTTCATCGTTGCCTTTTTTTCGGATCCACCCCCACATTCGTCTTTTATCAAGATCGACGACTAACCGGGATACGAGGTCGATCGTTTGCCAAACGATAATTGCGATGAAACAAAAGCGCCCAGGAGGGCTGGCTTCAAGACGGATTAGCCAGCGAGTGCGATTGTCGGGGACCAATATCGGGGGATTGATATATACGCGGATTAAGACGCCGGGGACGTTTTCAATGCGGACATTAATTTTTGCCGATACCGATATGGCAGATACAGATGGGAAGGGGTGATACAAATTGAAGGTACAAGGCGTATCGTGTAGGAAATTTGCGAAAAAAATGAGGTCGACTCATCATTAAAGCCGAAGCGAGATACGGGGTTGAGATAATCGAGAAAAATGGTGCAATCGATCAATCGCGAGGATGGTAAACTGTGTTGATTGTCGAGTTAGGTGGAAAAAATGGTTGTTTAGGGAGCCTGTCAATGAGGAACGTGTATATTAATTTTTTGACATTGGCGAAGACCAGTAGAATGACTTCGTTAAGTAGAATAATTTATTGTAATTTTTTTCAAAGTAGTTATTCTAACGATCTATTTCTCTTAGCGTGAACTTTACCGGGGTGGACATCAATTTTATAACTGATTGCGCCATTTCGGGCTTTTAGGATTGCTAATTAGACCGGAGACAGTGTCAATTTAACGCAATCTGACTATGTCACGCGACACGTTTCCCTTATCACGCGTTACGACACAGTAACCACACGCAGCTCTTCGGTAATTAACATTTTTGCCTCCTGAGGGAGTAAGGAAACACCTATCGACGGCGAGATAAGGATAGACATTCAACGCGTTGCGGGTCAAAAGTCGCTCTAATCAGTTTTATGAGTTAAAGGAGTCGGGTGTTTTATTGGTCTCTTGAGCAAAATTTGCATGTTTAGCCAAAGAATCTGCGTTTTGGAGTGCAAATGTTGACGTTACGGTAAAGATGCTGTTGTTTTAATAGAAGCAATTACTTCGTCAATTGCCGAAACGAAACTGAAGTGGAAAAAAGTCGCAGAAACATGTGTATATTTTCTTTGCCGTTCTTCTATTTTTCAGGAGGAAAATATGTGGAATTGAAATAAATATTAGATTTGATTCGTACGAGAGCACGACTTTTATTTGAAATAAATAATCGTTTTTCTGGGCGTGATGGAGAATGAGATTGAATGCTGATTGTTGCAACAAAACGAGATAGTTGGGAAAAAATAATGTGACTTGACGAGAACTTGAGAACGAATTCCGGATCATCAATAAATCTCTCGATCTCCTGTTTTCATCAAACTATAATACGACTCAGGAACCGAGACCCCAGTGACACAGTTTTCCTACTTTAGCTTTTTATTTTAACGGCGAAAATGCGTTATTTCGAGGTCGGCCACTCGGAAATCTATACCAAAGTCGGTCGAATTACGTGACTCATGAGTACCTATATTACTGGTTATTAATCTTGCGTTTCATGTCGAATCCATCCAAAATCCCATAACCACATATTTATTATAAGTAATACTGCTCTTAGAGATTTTTCTTACAACGAATAATCCGCAATTTCGATGATGATCGAATCACCGGAAGTTATTCTCGAACAAGCGAACTCGCATTGCTATTTGCAGACCTAGATCTTGAAGAAATCAGTTCCAAATAATCGAGTTACGCAAAATGCCCGAACAAAGGCAGTCTGAAATTCGAATACTGACAAACACAATACCGAGTTGTACTGCAGAGACGGATTAATTATTCGTAAGATTTAGATCGGTCTGAGCATCATCTTGCCAGTCCAGAGAAAGTTAGGTTCATTGAAAAAACGGTGAATCGCGCAAGTCCACCTGTTGGCAGGAACTCGCGATTGCGACCGACTTATAAAAATGTTTGATGGGATACCATAGCCCATCCAATTGTCTCGGTATATTCCCGAAGGAACCTGATCCGACAGATCGTTAAAACTCATGTCAGAGATTGGTTTCCTCAGAATAACGTCATTATCATGTTCGGCACGTGGTCATAAGTAAAAAGCCGAATTAGAATCGGAGAAAATGATAGCGTTTTATAGACCGAAGAGAAAATCTGTGGAAGCGATTGCGGGGAAATTGATTGGGAGATCAATAATCATTGATATGAAGTTGCAGAATGCAGCTTTCGTTCATTCCGCGCAATTCGAGTTTTATTGGAATTGTGGTAGAAAAATAGGAGGGTCGTGTTGAACGAACTTACGTCGAATAGTTTGGCGAGATTTTCTGAATCTAGTTGCGCCATTCAGAGCGCGTTTAAAGTTGTTATCATCTATTTAGAAAACATGAAGCTGGAGAAATTTTGTAAAACTAGTTTACATAGGCAAATTGATAAAATTCAAAGAAAATCAGATGCTAAACTCAAACAAGAGAAATGGAGTGTTAAATTTACAGCTAAGACTGTCCTCCTGTAGTTCACACATTGTAAAGCAAACAACCAACCAATGACAAGCTTCAATTATCGGTGATTGCATCAACAAGCTCTAATATAGAACCGTGTTATTGATTAACTATTCATTTACAGTTTGCGTGCTATAAACAAATGAAATCTACGAGACTTTAAATTTATCGAAACACACAGAGTAGTTGCTAAATTACTCCACAATCATAATGTAAAACTTAGAACTATCTAAAAAGATACAGCAGTTTTTATTCTTAAATATGTTCTAGTGAATGTATTTTTGTCCTCAATAATTTCAAATAATTTCGCCAATACGTCTTTAAAGTTTAATCTTCAAACCCCCAAACTTTGCCTCTCAATAAGGAATCCCGATACGATATCGAACGAAATCAACTTTTCACCCCCAATCACCAGCAACCACTCAAAATTTGAAACCCCAACTCCGGGTCTCCGATATTATAATGAAGTTGCGCATATAATGACCTAATCCAGTTTCGATTTCGCTTGATCCGATAAGTGAACTAAAATCCCCCGAGTTACGGTTTAACAGTGAAAGATTGACTTTGCCCCAGAAACACCTTCATGAACCGAATGCAGTATTGACGAGATTAATTGCTCTCGTTGAGGAGATTTCCATCCAGACATTATAGTACTCGATGCTCATTAATTATGCCAACAATGGCGTCTGGGCGAAGCGTCCTAGAAATCGCGCTCGTCCGGTCGCGTTTCTGCCCTTTTGGATCTTGTTTCCGCGCGGAATTAATGCGACTTCATCGACTGCGACTATCGGCCGAAGTCCGTCGCGTTTGGCACCGACAACTTATCATTATTTCTCCCGATCGCCACCGACGACTTAATCCAATAAGCATGGCGCGCGAAACTTTTTATCCCCGTGTTCGCGACCAGATCTGCGGGCGATTCGCGCGGATTAGCTATCCGTGCGGGCGGAAAAAAGCGTCCTTCGCCCGGGTCAAACTTCGCAGATAAACCGAAGGGTTCGAAACCGCTCATTTTTCCGCCGGCTAATCCTCGACACTTTTTGCCGCCTGTTTTTCCCGCGGATTGATAAAGTGGGTTTGCAGCCGGAATTAATCACCCGGTTAAAAAACGTTCCCTTTGACCTTTCTTTCTTAATAACCCGAAATCGGTCTCGCGATGCGCTCTCTGCGAAATTGGTTCCTGTCCGAAAATGGGAATCGGCGGGAATCGGTTCGACTTAAAACAAGTTTTTCGAATTACTTTGATTCGTCGCGGAAAAATTGGAATCACTGTCCGATGTAATTGAACGCAATAAGCGAAGAGTGTCGAGTAAACAGGTGCGCGCCGCTAATGGAATTGGAACTGAAGTGAATCGAAGGCGGCCGCGCTAATTTTCGATATCTTTTATCGGCGCCTTTGTAGCCGAAGGAGCCGCGCGGAGACGTTACCGTCACTTTTCGTATTACGTCCGGTTCGTTAAATGGCACCCGCGATCGCTTTTGTTATTCCTCGCGCGGCGCTTAAATAGTGGCGTGTAATTGCGCTTATAGCGCAGATAGAATTTCCGCGTTCGCGAGGCTTCTTTTTTCCGCGCGATTTAATTCCATTAGCGCCGCTGGACGAAAACAAACTGGAGTAAAATTATAGCGCCCGCGAAATCGGGATTATTAGCGACAAGCAACGTTCGCGACATCGGTTTCGACGGATTCTTCATCGAGCGTATCGATTTTAGATACCGGTTATTTATAAAGCTCGCAAAAACTTTGGCAGCCAGGGCTTTTTCTGCGCCAAATTTTTTCTGTCCCCGATATGGAAGCGGAGTTACTTTTGTGTCGACGCGCGCAAAAAGTGCACGACGCGCGCACTAATGACCTCGTAAATTAGATTTACTTACGGACGATGCCGGAATATCGTTCGCGACTTACAACTTGGCGGCGCGAAAATATTTTACTCCTCGCAGCGAAAAGTTTTCTAATAAAGCGTTAACAAGGGATCGTAAACTGCTCGAGTTACGTGTCCTGGTCGTTTATAAATTGGAGACACATTTCCGGCGCAAACGAGACGACCGTTTTGGATTTTGACTGCAACTTTTTCCGACTTCATTTACCGTCTCGCCTTTTCATTAAATGCTCGTCCCTCTCGCGCTTTAATCCCGCCGAAAGGATCATTTTTCATTGCGCATAATCAATTTAAACGCCGCCCGGACCCGTTTCTAATAAACAGCCGTTTTTGCGCCCTGATGCAAAATTGCAGGCCGCACAAAAGACGGCAGATCCCCTTTCTTTCGGCAAAATAAACCGTCGCCCGAAAAGATGCCGGCGCCTAATCCGCGTCAAAAGAGCAACCTAAAACTGTCAGCCGGGATATTGTGAAATTAAACGACAAAGAGCGCCATCTGCGGGTACGGCGGCGCGACGGAGCGAGGCAATCTCGAGTGTTGACGAAGCTCGCAGGGCCAGGCTTTATCCTCGTTTTGGGAGGGGTCGCGCGGGCGCGAAAAGGGTGAAGAAGTTGCTGCAACCTTTTGAGTTCGATTTTCCCCCGCGGCTTGGCCTAGTGCCGCTAACCCAGATTCCGACGGGAGCGACGCCCGGGCCTCGTCGAATTCGCGCCCGGAAAGCGCATTAGCGGCAGATAAGACTTATCTTATGCAAGCACAGTGTAATTGCGTTATGTAAATCGCGCGGACAGCGCGACGCAATCGATATTCGCGGGCGAAAGTATAAGACGCTCGTTACGGCCCTAAAAGGATCGCTTCGGGTTAAGTGCTCGGCGTTTGTGAGATAATGTTTGAGTGGCGCTGAAATTGTGGGTGATTTGCGCGGGATGCTGGCGCAAATGGAAATTGATGCGGTTTGGTTTCCACGAAAATAGTACGAGGGTGGTAATGGGGAAAAATGGCGCTCTTGGAATTGAAATTGGGCGCCGAGCTTCGGAAACGCCGGCAAATATTATTGTAATTCGGTTTACGAGTCGCTGGGCGGAGTTGGTTGATAATGGGAATATATTTTGGGTGGCGGTGGACGAAATGAGGTTGTGGAATGAAAGGTTGGGATGGAAAAAATGAGGGATGGACGGACAGATAGAAAAGAGAGGCGCTTTTCCAATGAAATGGCGAGTTGTATTTAGTCGGTGTGTGTTACGTGAATTTTATTCGATGGAATTAGTATATATGGTTAATTTTTAATGAAATTACACAATTAAATTTCCTTGATTTCATATAGGTTTTATTATTAGACTGAACAAAAAGGACAGCTTTAATTCAGTAACACTAATAAAGAAAAACATAATCCAATTATCCTTTCACCCAATAAAAAATGAAATAGTAGATTAATACACCTCATCACACTATTTCCGAGCACGTTTGCTCAACCGACGTAACCTGCAGTGTCAGACTTCATAAATCCAGAATTCCGAAAATTATAATAACAGCCCCTTTAACAAAACGAGACATTTCATTTTGTCCTCTTCGCCCTCGACCGTGCGCAAAAAATGATGAATTTTCTTTCTTTTAGCGCCGCTGATCCGCGAGTTTCACGGTTTCATAGGTCCAATTACTGGCAACCGCATTATTCCGCGAGAGACGTAAATTTTTTCTTAACTTATTACATTAGCTTTGAAAAATCCAAATTACAGTACAAAGAGGGCCGCGCGTTTCCGCGAGTAAATTGGCGGGAGCGCCTCAAAGAAAATCATTCGCTCGCTCGCCACTTTGTCCAACTTTCGCGATGACATTTCCGCGCGGGACCGCCACGTAAACAATAATATCGACTCACTCCCTCGTCTCAACCTGAGACTTCTCTTGGCGGGCAAAAAGTTGTTTTCATAGCGCATTTTTCAAATGTACTTTTCCCGACGAAACCAGCCCAAAGTGCATAATCTTACACCGCGCGCGCCTCGAAACTTATTTTTCTTGAATTTCCGTCGTATAAATACCTCATGCGACATGAACCCTTCTCCGGAGTCCCAAAGCGATTCATCCGGTTACACAGTGTAACACAGAAAGCCAACAGAAACCCAACAATTTTGCGACTTGTTTCAATAAAATGAAATAAAACGAGACACTCCGCGAGAGGCGGTCCTTTATTCCGAGGGGAAAGAATGACAAAGGGCCATAAATTTCGAACCGAGATTAGTGCGGGTTCTAATTCGCAGCAACCCTAACAGACATCCCTCTAAAACACGTAGATTCGACGTGGAATCTACGTGGAATCTACGTGCGAGTGTTCCCCCCACGTGAATCCGCGTAGAATCCACGTAGATTCAATGTTCGATGTCTATACGAGAATACCATTCGATTTGTCAGGGAAAAATCGTCGCAGCGTAAACAAAACCACTCGCGGAGTGTATAATGTATGCCCGAGATTTGTCATACTCGGCGCGGAGCTCGTCTTTGCATAACGGGCGCCAATTCACGAGCGCTCGGTTTTTCCGAGCTTATCGCGCTCAATTTATCACAATACACTTAGGCTGGAAAGCCCATGAAAAATACTAACGCGGGATGGTCGGTCAGTCACCCGGCTCGTATATCGATAAACTCGCAAAGCCGGATGCCTCGTTACACCGAGCGCCTATATATCCTAATATTTCTATTTTGCCACGCGGCCCGCGACTCGTTATACCGGACGAAGTTTATGGCCCCGGCGCGCGACGATTTATTATGAATATCGCCAATTTTACGCGACGCTGCGAATTTATCGCACGCCACGACAGCTTTTTCTTCCTATTATTTCGTCATTGGTGGGCCATAAAAGAGTAATATACAAGACGATAAAGGTTTCACTTTCGACGAAGAGATTCGTAGTTCGAATCAAAGATCGCGCGAAGTGTCGAAATTGAATTGGGGGAAAGAAAGTCAAGTTAAATTATTTTTTTGTGAAAGCGTCGTAAAAAATCACTCGTGAATTTTTCTGGTAAAATGTTGAACTTTTATTAAGGAAGGTATCGTTTTTTTTAATTTAGTCGGTTACATTATGTATGAGTATAAGATGATAAAATATGCAGATACATTTTTAATCGTTCCATTATTAATTTAGCTTATACAATTATAAGAGAGTAAATATCTTAAAATGTTTATAGTATCTAAAAAATGTTTAATATAATTTATGTTACGTTATATTGCTATTCTAAGAATTTCAAAAAATACTTTTAGAATTAAAGAGAGCAAACGTGTATTTGAAACAATTCCAAAGTAAATGAATATGCATCGAAAATATATGCAGCGCCTTACATATTTATCTATTTTCACAATTCTTCTCGAAAGCCATGAAACAATAATAAAACTTCATATTCAACTAAAACTCCATATTCAACTGGAATCCCTAAAAATACTCCAGCAGTGAAACCAGATTTCGGTCGCAACAACCTGAAAATCCGTTTAATACTCGAGCTCCCGGACTCTCTGATTGTGAAACGCAATATTAACATCTAATGAAGTTTTCAAACAATGATATTCTCGTTAAAGAATCTGTATCACACCCAGGTCGTTCCAGTTACATAGTTGACTTGATTGGATTAAATTCAACACAAATTAATTAGGACGAGAGTATCTGTGCTGACGATAGATTAATCAATGTCATTAGCAACTATGTGTATGATGTAACGTACATTCAATTATCGCCCGAAAAATATTGAAAGTAACTTAATCTTCTGATCGCGAAGTTTGCGTAATCGACGCTCTCACTTGCTGACAATGTCGCTAGATTAAAGTTATTCTCGGCGAACAAAAACCAGCGTCTGGCGAAACGGCGTAAAACACACGCGCGACGCGAAATTCGCTTTTTCGTCGGCTATGAAACGCGGAACTTCGAACAATTAAAAAGCCCGGCCCGGCGCTAAAACACAACAAATTAACTGCGCTGAAACAAAGCGCCGGATCAATCGCTTAATCCCCGGCGCAAACGTCGCCGTCTGCTTTCGTCCGAATCCATTTTTTCGTAACGAACCGGCGCGAATTCGATTATGAAATTTCTCCGGCGGTGCATTTCACTTGCAAATCGCGTTGCCGGCATGCATGCGCACGTAGGGGTATTTCATTAGCAGCAAAGTCGCCTATATCGACGAAAGAAGTATACGGAAAAAAAAGATCTGAAAAATGCTACAAAACTTTTCGGCAAACCGAGGATATTACGACAGCGTTGGTTTTTTTACCAAACTGTTTTAAACTGATTTCCGAAAATTCGTCAAACAATAACATACAGTATTAATTTGCTAATCATTAATTCACAAAAAGTTGTAAAAAAATCAATTTTCAAAAAGTTAGTGGGAGCTCAGATTACAATCAATTGTGTAAAAAATTAATTATGTAACAAATTAATTAACAAATTATGTAAGAAATTAATTAACAGATTACAATCAATAATGTAAAAAAATGCCAAAAAAACGTCGTTTTTGCGTAGAGTCCCCTTAATGAAGATAAGAAGAGGTTAAAAAGAGGGGATGATTGACGAATCAGCTAATTGAATTTTGAGATAATAAACGACTGAAACTATTTTTGTATATGTGTGATATATCAATAACTGGAGTAAAATTGGGAATTGGATCAAAATTTGTTTTGGTGTTGTTGGTGAAATATTTTCGCCCATAAATAGATTACGAAAGGTATCCCTGAATAGAATGACAAGTGAAACAGAATGTCTGTATTGTCAACTGCAATTGACAATAGTTGTCAGAATTTTCGTATTTCTGATACCAGTGTTGATTTTTACTAACGTATTTGGATCGTGGAACGATACAAATTTTTCTAAGCGACAGAACGTTAGTTATTTACGACGCTGAAGAGGCGTAAATAAATTACGCAGGGTGTCAGTGAAATGTTCATAAAGAGACTTTTGTTCGTATGTAAATTTCACTGGAAAACATCCCGCGGGAAAATAAACTAGACTTTTGTCAGCATCACTTTTTCCAAAATTGATGACTTAAAAAGAAAAATAAAAAAGAATCGAACAAATTTGCATGCAGGATTTGTTAATCAGGTAACTGAGGCGAGTTTTTATTTGCCTATACTTTTCGCTCTCATTCCCTCTGAAATACTTAAATTCGTATTCGCAACACTTTATGATCGAAAGCATCTGGGATTTCATAGAGCAATAACCTGATATGGTTGATTTCGAGATCGCTCGAGAAGAAATGTCTTAAAAAGCCTTCACATATTTAACCACCTAAAGTCAAAATCTGAGCAATCTCACTTTGCGATTTGGATCCCTTCATTTTTCACATCGATAAGCTCAATTTTTCACACCAGTCAATTCACTTCTAAAAAGATCCTCCACAAACTTTCCGAAATATCCCATTTCACAGAGCACCGCAAGCTGTCTGAATTTCCCATACCTCTTCACTCGTTTCCTGCTCTTTACGTAACCCCAGTAAACTGTCTCAGAAAAACTACAACCATCCCTCCGAATCTTTCCGAAGATTCATATACCTCAAACTTTGCTACACGGAGAAAAATACCCTGATAAAAAGTGTGAAAAGTTGTCCGAATTGGATATCACGAGCTAGACAAACAGGCTGCGTAAACAGACGGGTGAAATAGAAAATAAATTCAACAAATTAGTTAATTTTATAATTTCGATCAAAGAAATTTTAATCTTGTTGGAAATCTCTGTATTTGTTTGAAATCGAGGTCGTTTCCTGAAATAAAAGTAGGACTTCGAATAAAATAAGTTATTACGTGCTGCATGGAAACATAACCATCAAAAATGATAACCTATCAAACGTCCATCTTTAATGTTCAGAAACGTTATAGCATAAACCATCTAATCACCTACCGCATATATTTATTTAAACTTTGTTAATGTGCTGCAAAAATGTCTTCTCCAGGTCAATAATTTAAATTCAAAACATGCCTTTATTACCTACCCATATAGACATCGAACATGGAATCCATGTGGATTCTACGTGGAAGAACATTCGGACGTAGATTCGACGTAGATTC